>CM062817.1:1018126908-1018144408 GCA_031772625.1 Pinus tabuliformis
TAGCCCACAACATCTCTTAGAAATGCCCCCCGACCCTCCACACCACGCACTGAGGCCACCTAGGAGTCCACCCGCGCCAGCTGACGGTGGACCTCGATCACTTGACCGCCTGCGGCAACCACGATGTGAAGGCAAAGGAAGGAAGCAAATGAAAATCAAGAGGGTCGCTACACAATACAAGGACACATATCTGACCAGGAGGAGGGATCGAGCAGCTCCGCACCCCACGCACCCTACGTACAGGCAACCTAGGGGATTTCCCACAGCTTTACTGACCGGACGATGAATAATTTTCCCCTACGGCCACCTCCACGCAAAGGAGGGAGGTCGAAGCATTCCACCTCGAAATCCTTCTTCCAAATAGCCCCCACCATCGATGACTATAGTAGCAAGCCTCCTCCCCATTGGACCACGAGCACATACACAATTGAAACAACAAGTGCCCCCCAACCCTCCCCGCAGAGAGGCCACCTAGGAGTCCACTCGGACAGCAGCAACGATGGACCTCGATCGCATGATCACCTGCGGCAGCCTCAATGCAAAGGAAACGGAAGGAAACAAAACAACAAGACCAACCGAGCCCACAACCTCTCTTAGAAATGCCCCCCGACCCTCCACGCCACGCACCGAGGCCACCTAAGTGGTCCACCCGCGGCAGCTGACGGTGGACCTCGATTACTTAACCACTGCGGCAACCACGATGCGAAGGCAAAGGAAGGAAGCAAATTCAAATCAAGAGGGTCGCTACACAATACAAGGACACATATCCGAACAGGAGGAGGGATCGGGCAGCCCCGAACCCCATGCACCCTACGTACAGGCAACCTAGGGGATTTCCCACAGCTTTACCGACCGGACGATGAATAATTTTCCCCTACGGCCACCTCCACGCAAAGGAGGGAGGTCAAAGCGTTCCACCTCGAAATCCTTCTTCCAAATAAGACCAACCAAGCCCACAACCTCTTCTCAGAAATGCCCCCCAACCCTCCACGCCACGCACCGAGGCCACCTAAGAGTCCACCCGCACCAGCTAACGGTGGACCTCGATCACTTGACCGCTGTTGGGCGAAAACGGAAGGAAGAGAAGGACGTGGGTAAGAGGGCCACACCGGCGGGCGGATTACAGAGGGCGGGTCGGGCTTGGTAGCGCGGGCAGGGCAGGCCCGCACTGCATGCGGGCCATGCACCCTCACTATGGACCGCACCGACGGGCAGAGTTTGGGTGCCGCGGAAGGGAAATTCGGGCGGACAGGTTCGCAGTTCAGGTGCGGAGTTGTGTCGTGCAGGCCACGGGCCAGTGCAGCACGACCACACAACACGACAGGTTGAAAGAATAATTGAAGAAGATAAATTTATGGTAAGTTATTTTCACTGCATTGTTAAGAACACTTACTGGAAAATTGACCAAGTGTTGAAGTAGGCGCAGACCGTGTACTCAAGTATTGGTAAAAGGAAAAAGTACGGCGGTGCCGCACCCGCTTATGCGTGGTTGAAATACTACCACTAGGATAGGAGTGTGACATGGGGTCTCGCGGTCCCTCCTCGACAAAGGTCGCCAAATTGCGGGGTACCCGGGGATTCCATGTCCCGCCTTGTCGAAAGCATCCCAAGTGCGGGAAATTTGGGGTTTCCATGTCTCGTCGCAATGGAAATCGTCCCAGGTGCAGTAAACTTGGTGTACATCGAGCCTGCAACCTCACATCAAGAAAAAGGCTCGGTTGGTCAAGAGAATGAAGGTTTCTTCATTGGTAAGTTTGCGACGTGTAAGGGGGGGGTGCACCACTCATGGCTGACCCCATCATTACACATGTAAGCCCACGTATATGTATTATTTTATTCTTATTATTTTAATTAACCACATGTATGCGTACAAGCCTCCATATATATGTTTATGTGCTCATTTGGAGAGGGGTGTCCAGCCTTAAGGCCGACCCCCATATCCTCCGCTCAATGCCCATCACCACATATTAATCCGTCGGCTTCGCCTCTTATGCTAGTCCTCAACGCGTGGGTATAATCTGCTTTCACCCTCGCATTATTTCGCACTAAGTGTAAAATCACAGTTCGTTGCTCGTCGCAATCAGCTCGCTGTTTTGTCGCAGGGTCGGGTCGCCCGCCCGGGTCACCCGCCCATAATGCACGGGTCGCCCGCCGGGGTCGCCCGCCGCGCCATCGTTCACGGGTCACCCGCCCGGGGCGCCCGCCCATCGTTCACGGGTTGCCCGCCCGGGGCACTCGCCCATCGTTCACGGGTCGCCTGCCGGGGCGCCCGCCCATTGTTCCGCCGTGCCTGCTGTTATATCCACGCTCACCCACGCTCATCAGCTCGCCGCCCCGTCGGTTGACTCGCCTGTACATCGCAGACCCGTGCCCATCAGCTTGTCGAACCACCAGGTGACTTGCCCGTGCAGACCCGCGCTCCTCAACTCGTCGCCCCGCCGGGTGACTCGCCCGTGCAGGCCCGCGCCTGCCAACTCGTCATGCCGCCGGGTGACTCATCCGTTTGTTAACTCGTCGGGTGACCCGCCCGTGTAGACCCGCGCCCATCATGCACGGGGCACCCGCCTGTCGTGCAAGGGCGCCCGCCCACCGTCATGTGTGCCTACCCCGAGTCGTGTCCACCGCCCGACCGTCGTGTGTAGGGGCGCTCGCTCGTCGCGCATCTGCCCGAGTCGCGAGGGCCCTACAGAAACGAACCGACAAGGGAGAGCCGGGCAAACGAGTTGCACGAACGTGCACAAAGCCAACCTCGGGTCACAACTTAGCATTTTTGATACGGCCCTCACCCGAACGCGTTCACACGGGCGCCCTCAAACAACCCGCCCGAATGAGTTCACACGGGCGCCCTCAAACGACCCGCCCGAACGAGTTCACACGGGCGCCCTCAAACGACCCGCCGGAACGACCCACCCGAACGACCTGCCCGAACGACCCACCCGAACGACCCGCTCGAACGACCCACCCGAACGAGCCGCCCAAACGATTTCACACGGGCACCCTCAAACGACCCTCCCGAACGACCCACCCGAACGACCCGCTCGAACGACCCACCCGAACGAGCCGCCCAAACGAGTTCACACGGGCACCCTCAAATGACCCACCCGAACGACCCACCTGAACGACCCACCCGAACGACCCACCCGAACGACGGGCGCCCTCAAACGACCCGCCCGAATGATCCACCCGAACGACCCGCCCGAACGAGTTCACACGGGCGCCCTCAAACGACCCGCTCGAACGATTTTTCATGGGTGCCCGAACGACCGAAACGAACCGACAAGGGAGAGCCGGGCAAACGAGCTGCACAAACGTCCACAAAGCCAACCTCGGGTCACAACTTAGCATTTTTGATACGACCCTCGCCCAAACGACCCGCCTGAACGAGTTCACACGGGCGCCCTCAAACGACCCGCCCGAACGACCCACCCGAACGACCCGCCCGAACGAGTTCACACAGGCACCCTCAAAAGACCCGCCCGAATGACCGAAACGAACCGACAAGGGAGAGCCGGGCAAATGAGATGCACGAACATGCACAAAGCCAACCTCGGGTCACAACTTAGCATTTCTGATACGGCCCTTACCCGAATGACCCACTGAACGAGTTCACACGGGCGCCCTCAAACGACCTGCCCAAACGACCCACCCGAACGACCCGCCCGAACGAGTTCACACGGGCGCCCTCAAACGACCCGCCCGAATGATTTTTCATGGGCACCCGAATGACCGAAACGAACCGACAAGGGAGAGTCGGGCAAACGAGCTGCACGAACGTGCACAAAGCCAACCTCGGGTCACAACTTAGCATTTTTGATACGGCCCTCGCCCGAACGAGTTCACACGGGTGCCCTCAAACGACCCGCGCGAACAACCCACCCGAACGACCCGCCCGAATGAGTTCACATGGGCGCCCTGAAACGACCCGCCCCAACGATTTTTCATGGGCGCCCGAACGACCAAAACTGTAAGGCCCTCGCGACTCGGGTAGGTGCTCGGCGAGCGAGCACCCCTTCACACGACGGTTGTGCGGTGGGCACGACCCGGGCGGGCGCCCTTGCATGATGGGCGGGTGGCCCGACGAGTTGATGTGCGACGGGCACGACGAGCCGAGGCACAGGTGCGGTCACTCGGCGAGCCGACAAGCCGGTGGTTAGGCACGACGAGCTGAGGTGTGGTTACCCGAAGATGGCGATTAGGCACAGCAAACCGAGGTGCGGTAACCCGAGCTGCGGATGGGCAGCGAGTTGATATGCGGTTGTAGCCACCCGACGAGCCGGTGTGATGGACGAATGGGCGACCCGTAATGGGCGGCGACCCATGGGCGGGCGACCCGCACCTGATGGGCGGACGACCCGAGCGACGGATAAACGCGATGGACAACACGGTTGTGTTGATGCAGGTATGGTTCGACAACAGGTGGGCGCGGTTCTGTGGTTCTACAGGCGGGTGAGGTTATGCGACGGACAGCCGAGCGCTATGCGACGAACAGCAGAGCTGCAACATAACTTGTGCGACGAAGAATGTGATGAAAGGCACTTGGGCCGGGATATGGCTAAGTGTTGGACGAAGGCATTAGAGCACATAATCACATATTATATGGTGGATTATACGCATATGTAAATATGTGGAAATAATTAAAATAAAATATAATATATATACGTGGGCTTATATGTAAATAATGGGGTCGGCCATGAGTGATGCACCCCCCTTAAAACATATGGAAGAAAGCGTATGTATGGAATGGAACGAATGTTTTATACCCATGCGTGAGTGCTTTACACATGGCAGAAGGCCGACATGACTTATGTATGGGCGTATGTATGATAATATGGGGGTCGGCCATGGGGCTACATACCCCACTTAAAAACATACGATGAAGCATATAAACATAAGGTGATGGAGCTCATTATCTCCATCGAACTTCACTTGCTCTCCTTCACATAAGGACAAGAGGGAAGAGCGAAAGTCTTGAGATATGCGCATATCTCATGCGCATGAATGTTAAGGAGATCTCGCATGTCTTAAGGCTTGGTTGTGTGAAGTATCATCTCGGTTGAGGAAGTTTTGTACACGGTCTTGGTGCAGAATTATATGAGTGTCTTGGTGACCCATGTGGGTACCCGCTCTTGGGCAAAGGTGCACAAATGTGTATGTAAAAGGCTGTCTTGCCGTGGTTGTAATATTTTCTAAGTGTTGGCCGTGGACTTTGCCAGGCACACTTGTATGATGTATTATTGAAGGTTTTCATAATATATTATTATTGGGCGGACTTGTTCGGGAGTTGCCCCTCCCTCTATAATTGTGTGCAATTGTTATGTTCTCGGTTTAATTGCATATTGGTTATGAACGTGTATGAAGATTAATATATTTTACTTAATTGAGAAAGATGAATTAAGTATGTTAATGTGGAAAGGCGTAGTCCATGTGCACAAGTATTGAAAAAAAGAAAGTGCAGGGTGGTGCCGCACCCCGCCATACACGGTTGAAAGACTACCGTAGGCTTGGGGGCGTGACAGGTGTTATCAGAGCAGGGTTGCTCGTGGAAACTTGAACAAGGTTCAGGTGTTGAAGCATATCAGAGCTCGGTCTAGAGCTGGTGAGCAGGGTTGCTCGTGAAGTTTTCAAGACTCGGTTTGAGCAGGGTTGCTCGTGACAAAGGTTATGGAGAACAATTTGGGTTACTTAGACTTGATGGTTTATGGTAAAACCGTTCAAGCTCTGGTAGACACGAGTGTTGCACATAACTTTGTGACTACACGGTTAGCAGAAGAGACGGGGCTGGCATCTATTATGGAGGTCGAGACAGTGGACCCTAGAGCTAAGGTGGTCGGTTTGGTACACGATGTACTTATACAGATAGAAGAATGGAGAGGACAGTTGGACTTCATAGTGATGAAGTTGAATGGCTTCGTCATGATACTTGGACGAGACTTCTTGAAGGACAGCAAGGCTATTGTTGCTCCCTCCCGTGATGAAGATGTTGCAAGCTTGACTACGATGAAGGATGAACTTGAGGATGATTAGGTTGAACCAGGATCGTGCAGTTTGTCAACATGTATGGATGAGGTCACTCAAATGGAGGAGCCTCGTGATGATGATACTTGTGTTCCATTTGAGCATTTGGTATATGGATCGTGTGCAGTGGAAGGAAAAATCAGTTTGCCTATGCTATGGAGGATCTTGCCATGGATGATTATGATGGGAACTTGTATGAAGAAGCAAGGATTGTCGATTACTGCGGAGCTTGTTGAGGCTACTTGTGACCTTATGGTTGAAGGTACAAAGGCCCGTGACAAGGGTGGAACTTGATGATCGTTGTGGATGATTGGGTCATGCTTTAGCCACATGGCTAAGTGCCCGATGTGAATCATGGACAGATTGAAGGGCACACCCTTGGGTGGACTTCTCATGGCTGAGACCAAGAGATAGTCTTGATGGACACCTTGGTGGAGGAGCTGTGATGGAAGGGACTCGTGATGATGATGCTTAGATGGACTTCTCATGGCCGAGACCAAGAGATAGTCTTGGTGGACCTTTGGTGGAGGAGCTCATGATGACATGAGATCGTTGTGACTTTGGGAGACTTCATACATGGTGGACTTAGAGGATTTGAAGCATTGAGGAGCCGAGGTCGGGAGACTTTGATGCAGTATGGGATGCATACTTCCAAAGTACATGTATGGGCATGGCTTGGAAGGCTGACTTGACGTGGAGGATTGATATGAGACACTTTGGAGTGATGGAGTTACGATGATGGTGAGGCCTTGGTAGCTACATTTGGACATGGGTTGAGCCGAGACTCAACTACTTTACGCACATGATGATGTTGGGATAGATGACACCAACACACCGTGGACAGCATGTTGCAGATGAGATGGACGGAGTTTTCATGGACCTGAGCATGGGTTATGGGAGTTGATTCTTGATGAGTCGAGGATGTGACAGGATGCTTCGAGAAACGACTGATGATGACATGAGGATGTGCATTCTCATGGGTTGAGCGTGACAGTTGGATTGATCACCCAACTAGTTCAGACATGGGGGCTATAGCATGCACAGAGATATGTTGGCATTGTGTTGGAGTATCATGGCAGTAGTTCACATGAGGACGACACATGGTGGTTGATCATGATGGATCGAGATGACTTCCCGTTGATGATGATCTTGGTGGAGAGCTACCGAGATGATATGTTGTCGAGGACAACAACGATTTCGGGTGGAGGAGAATGTAAGGCCCTCACGACTCGGGCATGTGTGGGACGAGTGAGCGCCCCTTCACACGACGGTCGGGCGGTGGGCACGACTCGGGCGGGCGCCCTTGCACGATGGGCGGATGGCCCGACGAGTTGATGTGCGACGGGCACGACGAGCCGAGGCGCAGGTGCGGTCACCCGACGATCCAACGAGCCAACGGTTAGGCACGGCGAGCTGAGGTGCGGTCACCCGAAGCTGGCGATTAGGCACGGCAAACCGAGGTGTGGTCACCCGAGCTACGGATGGGTGGTGAGTTGATATGCGGGTGCAGCCACCCGACGAGCCAGTGCGATGGACGAATGGGCGACCCGTGGGCGACGGGCGACCCATGGGCGACCCGCACCCGATGGGCGGACGACCCATGGGCGACCCGCACTTGATGGGCAGACGACCCGAGCGACGGAAAAACGCGATGGACAGCATGGTTGTGTGGATGCGGGTATGGTTCGACAACAGGTGGGCACGGTTCTGCGGTTCTATAGGCGGGTGCGGTTATGCGACAGACAATCGAGCGCTATGCGACGAACAGCAGAGCTGCAACATAACTTGTGCGACGAAGAATGTGACGAAAGGCACTTGGGCCGGGATATGGCTAAGTGTTGGATGAAGGCATTAGAGCACATAATCACATATTATATGGTGGCTTATACACATATGTAAATATGTGGAAGTAATTAAAATAAAATATAATATATATACGTGGACTTATATGTAAATAATGGGGTCGGCCATGAGTGATGCACCCCCCTTAAAACATATGGAAGAAAGCGTATGTATGGAATGGAACGAATGTTTTATTCCCATGTGTGAGTGATTTACACATGGCAGAAGGCCGACATGACTTATGTATGGGCGTATGTATGATAATATGGGGGTCGGCCATGGGGCTACATACCCCACTTAAAAACATATGATGAAGCATATAAACATAAAGTGATGGAGCTCATTATCTCCATCGAACTTCACTTGCTCTCCTTCGCATAAGGACAAGAGGGAAGAGCGAAAGTCTTGAGATATGCGCATATCTCATGTGCATGAAGGTTAAGGAGATCTCGCATGTCTTAAGGCTTGGTTGTGTGAAGTATTATCTCGGTTGAGGAAGTTTTGTACACGGTCTTGGTGCAGAATTGTATGAGCGTCTTGGTGACCCGTGTGGGTACCCGCTCTTGGGCAAAGGTGCACAAATGTGTATGTAAAAGGCTACCTTGCCGTGGTTGTAATATTTTCTAAGTGTTGGCCGTGGACTTTGCCGGCACACTTGTATGATGTATTGTTGAAGGTTTTCATAATATATTATTATTGGGTGGACTTGTTCGGGATTTGCCCCTCCCTCTATAATTGTGTGCAATTGTTATGTTCTCGGTTTAATTGCATATTGGTTATGAATGTGTATGAAGATTAATATATTTTACTTAATTGAGAAAGATGAATTAAGTATGTTAATGTGGAAAGGCATAGTCCATGTGCACAAGTATTGAAAGAAAAGAAAGTGCAGGGTGGTGCCGCACCCCGCCAGACACGGTTGAAAGACTACTGTAGGCTTGGGGGTGTGACAGAAACGAACCGACAAGGGAGAGCCGGGCAAACGAGCTGCACGAACGTGCACAAAGCCAACCTCGGGTCACAACTTAGCATTTTTGATACGGCCCTCGCCCGAACGACCCGCCCGAACGAGTTCACACGGGCACCCTCAAACGACCCGCCCGAACGACCCACCTGAACGACCCGCCCGAACGAGTTCACACGGGCGCCCTCAAACGACCTGCCCTAATGACCCAACGACCGAATGAGTTCACATGGGCGCCCTCAAACGACCCGCCTGAACGACCCACCCGAACGACCCGCCCGAACGAGTTCACACGGGCGCCCTCAAACGACCCGCTCTAACGATTTTTCATGGGCGCCCGAACGACCGAAACGAACCGACAAGGGAGAGCCGGGCAAACGAACTGCACGCACATGCACAAAGCCAACCTCGGGTCACAACTTATCATTTTTGATACGGTCCTCGCCCGAACGAGTTCAGACGGGCGCCCTCAAACGACCCGCCCGAACGACCCACCCGAACCCCGAACGAGTTCAGACGGGCGCCCTCAAACCACCTGCCCGAACGACCCACCCGAACGACCTGCCCAAACGAGTTCACACGGGCGCCCTCAAATGACCCGCCCGAACGACCGAAACGAACCGACAAGGGAGAGCCGGGCAAACGAGCTGCACGAACATGCACAAAGCCAACCTCGGGTCACAACTTAGCATTTTGATACGGCCCTCGCCCGAACGACCCACCCGAACGAGTTCACACGGGCGCCCTCAAACGACCCGCCCGAACGACCCACCCGAACGACCCGCCCGAACGAGTTCACACGGGCGCCCTCAAATGACCCGCCCGAACGAGTTCACACGGGCGCCCTCAAATGACCCGCCCGAACGACCCACCCGAACGACCCGCCTGAACGAGTTCACACAGGCGCCCTCAAACGACCCGAACGACCCGCCTAAACGAGTTCACACGGGCGCCCTCAAACGACCCGCCCAAACAATTTTGCATGGGCGCCCGAACGACCCAAACGAACCGACAAGGGAGAGCCGGGCAAACGAGCTGCACGAATGTGCACAAAGCCAACCTCGGGTCACAACTTAGCATTTTTGATACGGCCCTCGCCCGAACAACCCGCCCGAATGAGTTCACACGGGCACCCTCAAACGACCTGCCCGAACGATTTTGCATGGGCGCCCGAACGACCAAAACGAACCAACAAGGGAGAGCCGGGCAAACGAGCTGCACAAACGTGCACAAAGCCAACCTCGGGTCACAACTTAGCATTTTTGATATGGCCCTCGCCCGAACGACCCGCCTGAACGAGTTCACACGGGCGCCCTCAAACGACCCGCCCGAACGACCCACCCTAATGACCCACCCGAACGACCCACCCGAACGACCCGCTCGAATGAGTTCACATGGGCGCCCTCAAACGACCCGCCCGAACGACCCACCCGAACGACCCACCCGAACGAGTTCACACGGGCGCCCTCAAACGACCCGCTCGAACGATTTTTCATGGGCGCCCTCAAACGACCCGCTCGAACGATTTTTCATGGGCGCCCAAACGAGTTACATGGGCGCCCTCAAACGACCCGCTCGAACGATTTTTCATGGGTGCCCGAACGACCGAAACGAACCAACAAGGGAGAGCCGGGCAAACGAGCTGCACGAACGTGCACAAAGCCAACCTCGGGTCACAACTTAGCATTTTTGATACGGCCCTCGCCCGAACGAGTTCACACGGGTGCCCTCAAACGACCCGCCCGAACGAGTTCACACGGGCGCCCTCAAACGACCCGCCCGAACGAGTTCACATGGGTGCCCTCAAATGACCCGCCCGAACGACCCACCCGAATGACCCGCCCGAACGAGTTCACACGGCAAACGAGCCGCAAGAACGAGTTTACATGGGCTCAGACACACGACCAAAACGAAGTCACAAGGGAGATTCGGGCAAACGGGCGGCACGATCGTGCACGAGGCCCACCCCCCTTCACAACTTAGCATTTTTTATACGGCCACGTGTGCCCTGGGTGCCGTCACACGACACGACATGACACGACCCGACCCGTTTGCACGGGCACCCACACACGACACGTCCCGACCCGCCCGAACGAAATTTGGGGTTTCCATGGGCGCACGACCCGAACGAAATTTTGGGGTTTCCGTGGGCGCACGACCCGAACAAAGCCACGAGGGAGCATCAGGCAAACGGGCCACACGAACATGCAGAAGACACACGGGCGGTCACGACTTAGCATTTTTGGCACGCCCACGTGTGCCCGGGCCCCACACACGGCACGACACGGCCCGACCGGCCTTGTGCGAGCCGACCCGACCCGCCCGAACGCGTTTGCACGGGCACCCACACATGACACGACACGACCCGACCCGAACAAAATTTGGGGTTTCCTTGTATGCACAACCCGAACGAAATTTGGGGTTTCCATGGGTGCGCGACCTGAACGAAGGCACAAGGCAGCGTCGGGCAAACGGGCCGCACGAATGTGTAGAAGGCACACGGGGGGTCATGACTTAGCATTTTTGGCACTGCCACGTGTGCCCGAGCACCCACGCACGGCACGACCCGACCCGCCCGAACGAAGGCACGACGGAGCGTCGGGCAAACGGGTCGCGCGAACGTGCAGGAGGCACACGGGTGGTCACACCCTAACATTTTTTGCACGGCCACATGTTCCCGAGCACCCACGTGTGGCACGGCACGACCCGACCCCACTCGACTCGCCCGAACGCGTTTGCACGGGCACCCACACACGACACGACCCGACCCGCCCGAACGGAATTTGGGGTTTCCATGTGTGCACGGCCCGAACGAAATTTGGGGTTTCCATGGGTGCACGACCCGAACGAAGGCCCGAGGGAGCATCGGGCAAACGGGCCGCACGAATGTGCAGAAGACACACGGGCGGTGACGACTTAGAATTTTTGGCACGGCCACGTGTGTCGGGGCACCCACACACGGCACGACACGACCCGACCCGCCTTGGGCGAGCCGACCCGAATCGCCCGAACGAAATTTGGGGTTTCCATGGGTGCACGACCCGAACAAAGAAGGCACATGGGCGGTCATGACTTGGCATTTTCGGCACGCCCACGTGTGCCCGCGCACCCCCACACACGGCATGGCACGGGATGACCCGGCCCGCCCGAAGGAAATTTGGGGTTTGAACGGGTGCACGACCCGAACGAAGGCATGAGGGTAGGAATATCTTTGACTCTAATACATAAATATACCTGGGGTAACATGCCCTTAATATCTTCAACATTTTCTTTTGACTCTTTATAACACTTTAACATGTGCTAGGCCTATTTCAATGAGCAAGAAACTCAATGACAAATATAATATATATATATATATATATATATATATATATATATATATATATATATATATATATATATATATATATATATATATATATATATATATATATATATATATATATATATTATATTTATTTATTTATTTATTTATTTATTGTCCTGAATAAATACAAATATCAAAAGTACATTTATGAAGACCGAACCCAGTTACACTTTCTTCAACACCCCCTCTCAACTAGGGAGGTATTCATAAATCATTACAAGGTGTTTGGCTATTTTTCAATCTTGAATAATTCACATAAGAGAAACTGGATTGGCAACCCATCTGTTAAAGCATCATATTAGCCAAAATTGTTCATAGCAAGGCCTTGACTAACAGCTTTATCTCTCATAATACCAGAGCACAATTTTGGCGAGGCCAATGGCTTATAAACACCTTGGTCATTGTCTCTAAAGGTACATACCCACCCAGGTGTTCCCTGAGTATGACCTTCCAGGACAATTCTTGTCTTAGGTTCCCATCCCTCAAATAATATCGCTCCTCTTGCCTACTCTTGTCTTGGGTGCCCTACACATCCTCAAAGAGCATCAGATGCCAAATGATTGCCCAATCCTCCCATTATTTCTTGCCAAGTGAAGAAAATAATGTTGTGTCTATCTCTTCCCCTTGATTGGGGAAGACATGCCCAAGTTTCCTCTGACAAGGAACTTGCCCAAGCTCCTTTGTATTTGGGAACTTGTTAGAACTCCCTCTTAGCTAGGGACTTGTCCATTCATCAACACTGTCTTCTTCGTGGGTCCTTCAGTCGCTTGATCTCCTTCTTTCCTTCGATGTCATGAAGTCTTTGTTTGAACTTCTTCTTGGCAGGGTACCGGCCATTGATCACTTTCCCCGCTGGTTTGTCATGTCATTGCTCCCTTCATGGAAAGTGGCCTTCTTGATATATATCAGGGCCTTTTTGTCATCTAGCTACTCCTTTGTCACCTTGTCTATCCTTCATAACACTTATCACATGGATGCTTAGTTGTACTCGCTTGTTCCCGTACTTTGATTTAGTGGCCCTTCATGTCTTCATCGTGAAATTGCTCTTCATCATGACATATTTGTAGAGTTGAATCGGTTATCTGCACCTTACTATCTCCAAGGCCTTCGTAGGTGTCAAGGGTCCTTTATCTTTTTCTTCCTTTGTCAGAGTTGTCGTGCCTTCTTTCGAGAGATGTTGAGGAATCTTGTCAAATAGTTATTCTTTGTGACCGCGATGTTCTTCATTTGCTTCTTATTGGATTGATTGGTCAACCACCTTATACTCCTTATGAGAGCACTTCTTCATGTTGACCTTTACTCCACTGTAGCACATGCCTCCGAGCATGTCGTTGGCGAAAGAGATCCTTTTATTCTTGATCGTGATTCTAGAACTTTTCCCATGACCCAATCAATATATATGGCGACATGACTTAAACTTTGATGCATACATACCTCACCTTGATTATGCTTTTATCATCGCGGCTTTATTTGATAGTTCTCCTCGATTGGTGTAGCCTTTCTTGCTTCATCTGCTCTCGCCTCTATATCATCCTCTCTTGAATCCCATAAATGGGACCCCCAATGAGACCTCTACCCCCTTTGAAAGAAGACTTTAAGCAAAGAGGTTGACTTAGTCCTAGGAGGATCTTCCTTCTTTTGCTTCTTGTCGTCTTCTTTCACTTCTTGAGTTACATGAGCTTCTTCCCTTTTTCTCTTGTTGTTGTCCTTCTTAAGTTTAGGAAAATCCCTTCTGTAGCGTCCATACTCTTGGCATCCAAACCGTTCGACTTTGGACATGTAGTGGCCCCAACCAATTTGTTACTTTCCTTGCAAAAAGACACTGAGGTATACTCAGAAGGGGACATATACTTACTTGATAGAGCTTGAGATGTAGTGAACTTGCTTTCTTCTTGAAGACTTGATGGCTTGCCTTCCTTAGATCTTGATGTTGTTCAAGTTGCTTTCTTCAAATGGACTTGCTTGATGACTTGACTCGCGGTGCCTTTCATTCTTCAAGATGTAGGTCCCTCTTTGATTTGTTCTTCTTGTAGGTGCCTTTATACAAGGCGTTTCTTCTTGCTTTGTAGTCTTCCATGAGGAATGATAGATGGTAGACCTTGTCCTTGATGTGATTGAGACTTCTTGGCTTGACGCTTCAACCTTGCGGATGTTCTTGAGATTCCCTTTCCTTGATGTGTCACCTTAGCTCCGATACCGCGTTGAAGAATCTGGGGCAATGGGGTATAGCGGGATTCTTCTAGACTTATAACAATTTGTGAAGCTCCTTTGCAATTTATCGTGTTATCTTAATCTTCTTCTCTTATTATTAATGCATGTGTGTTTACTTTCATCAAACTGGTGCCAAAAACATAAGAACAAGAACACAAGATGTTGGCTCTCTGCCAGGGAAAAACCTCTCTCTCTCTCTCTCTCTCAGAGAGGAAAACCCTTTCGTAAATTTCCCTCATTGAAGCTTCTTATTGGTCATTGCGAAGCCCTAGACCCTTGACAATAATATCCCCCAAGCACTAGTCGAGTCCTTCCTCCTCTCTGCACTTCGTTTCTTCGGCGCTTCGTTCCCCGGCACTCTGTCCTTCTTTCAACTTTTGATAGTCCATGGTGGACTAGCTCTAGAAGAGACTCCAACCTTTGATCCTTAGCGAGGTCCTTTACCAATGAAGAAACCTTCATTCTCTTGACCAACCGAGCCTTTTTCTTGATGTGAGGTTGCAGGCTCGATGTACACCAAGTTTACTGCACCTGGGGCGATTTCCATCGCGACGAGACATGGAAACCCCAAATTTCCCGCACTTGGGATGCTTTCGACAAGGCGGGACATGGAATCCCCGGGTACCCCGCAATTTGGCGACCTTTGTCGAGGAGGGACCGCGAGACCCCATGTCACGCTCCTATCCTAGTGGTAGTATTTCAACCACGCATAAGCGGGTGCGGCACCGCCGTACTTTTTCCTTTTACCAATACTTGAGTACACGGTCTGCGCCTACTTCAACACTCGATCAATTTTCCAGTAAGTGTTCTTAACAATGCAGCGAAAATAACTTACCATAAATTTATCTTCTTCAATTATTCTTTCAACCTGTCGTGTCGTGTGGTCGTGCTGCACTGGCCCGCGGCCTGCACGACACAACTCCACACCTGAACTGCGAACCTGTCCGCCCGAATTTCCCTTCCGCGGCACCCAAACTCTGCCCGTCGGTGCGGTCCATAGTGAGGGCGCATGGCCCGCATGCAGTGCGGCCTGCCTGCCCGGACGGTAACCCGCCCCGCTCTGCCTATCCGCGCTACCAAGCCCGACCCGCCCTCTGTAATCCGCCCGCCGGTGCGGCCCTCTTACCCGCGTCCTTCTCTTCCTTCCATTTTCGCCCAACTCCTTCCTTCGCACTTGTTCTGCGATGTGGAAGTCTGAGTTCGATGTCCCTTCGTCGAACGCCATCCTCCTTACTTATACGCATCCTTTCGCCCAAGGGCCGTGTCTCTCGAGGATAACAAGGGTCGGCTCCATCAACATGCATGCCCGGCTGACCTGCCACATAACCTCGACACGCCCCATTCCGACGAACCGCCGCGTCCCTTCGTGTGCACCGTCGCACCCATGGGTCGGCTCCAACACCTCGCCGATTACACCCGTCGCCGCACGTCGCACACCTGCCCGCATCCTGACTCGTCCGCACATGGTCACCTCTTTCATCCGGGCACGCAACAAGGGTCGCCCGCGCGCCTTCCGTCGGTGGCTCGCCCATCGTGCAGGTATCAAGGGGCGTGCGCCATCCCCAACACGGCGCGAGCGACATGGGAACCCCGCGTGTCACGCCCCCAGGCCTACAGTACCCTTTCAGCCGTACTCGGCGAGGTGCGGCGCCACCGAACACTTCCTTTTCACCAATACTTATGTTCATGGACTACGCCTAACCATTAGTCTACTTAGTTTGTTTTTCGCAACCAAGTATTATTGTGTTTCCTTTATGCCAATGAACACCCATACGCATAGGCAATTATCATCAGCAATTATACATGAAGAACACAATTGCACAGTGTAAAGGGAGGGGCAACTGCCTGAATACAATATATTATTCAACTCCACAATGTTTACGGGGCTTTACAAGTATACTTGGGAAACACCAAGTTTCATACTTAGCCAATTTTACAAATAGGCAACACCTCCGTGTGCCAACCGAGTTCCTTGCCCGAGCTGGGCGGGCGCGCCCTCACACGAGCTGCCAACCGTACTCGTCGACCGAACCTCGTTTACCGCTGCACGACGGGCGGGTGACCTCCCCCGAGTCACCCAGCGTTTCCTGTTGCACGACGGGCGGGCGACTTACCCGAGACACCTCCGCGTTTCTTCTTCCACGACGGGCGGGCGACCTACCCGAGACACCCCGTGTCACACCGAACGGCGGGTGCCTTCCTTACCCGCGCCCTCACCCGAGAACCGAACCCTGTGCGTATCGTGTGTGCTTGCCCAAGAGCGGGTGCATATATGCCCGCGCCTCTTTTGCGACCTGCTCCACTACTTCGCACTTTTTTCTTGATCACCGAATGCTCATGTTCGAATGTCCATCTTCGAATGAATGCCAAATGCTCCAACGCCTTGCCATATTTATACGAGCGGTTGGGCGAGTCGCTGCCCAGGCCGACTCGACCACCGCGTGCCAAAACGCCCTTACACGTCGCAAACTTGCCATCCGATTGCTGGTCGGCAAACAATCCTTCGTTCAAATCGCCCCAACATGTGAGTCGGCCCGTGGGTTATGCCAAACGCTCCCACGCTATAAACCAACCATCGCTCCACCTCTAATGCGCATTATACTTATGTCCCTTCCCACATTTTGGTCGTAGAGTTCGCACTTCGCACCGACGGGGAGAAACCGAACCGCAGGTCCTTACACCGCGTTTCCCAGACTTGGGTAGAAATTTTTGTTGTGACGCGAAATGGAAACCCAGCGTGTGTCCGCTGACTTGGGTAGCAGTTTTCATCGCGCCGCGAAATAGACACCCCGAGTTCCCCGGACTTTGGCGGCTCTTCGTGGCCCCACGACATGGAAATATGAAGTTCCACAGACTCTCGGGCGATTCAGGGTGTGCCGCGACATGGAAACAGCGAGTTCCCCAGACTTGGGCAGCGGTTTCGAAACACCCCAAGTTCCCGAGACTTGCGAGCTGGTTTGCATCGTCATGGAAACCCCAAGTTCCCCGCGTTTCCCTCGTGCCGTAAAATGCGGAAACCCGTGGTTCCATCAAGGGCGCGACATGGAAACCCCAAGCTTCCCAGGCTTGGGCGTGACATGGAAAACCTCGAGTCCCCGCAG
>CM062817.1:1018156908-1018179408 GCA_031772625.1 Pinus tabuliformis
GGCCATCGTTCAGGCAAACCCGAAAACACAACTCGATCACCAAACCACCTTTCACACGGAAAGAAAACCTACTGCTGGTATCATGGGAAGGGGCACGAGGGGACTAGGACGAGCCAGGGAGGCACACAACAAAAGCCCATACAGCTCCAAGAACTTGGAGAGCAGAAGGGGAATTGTTCACATATGCCTCCCGGGCTGAGCCTGGCCAACATTACCGCTCATGTGCTACCGAGTGGGGATGGAGTGAAGACGAAAATCGGCCGCCCTACAAACGACCCAAGGCCATCGTTCAGGCAAACTCGAAAATACAACTCGATCACCAACCCACCTTTCACACGGAAATAAAACCTATCGCTGGTATCATCTGGAGGGGCATGCGGGGACCAGGACGAGCCAAGGAGCCACACCACAACAGCCCATACAGCTCCAAGAACTTGGAGAGCGGAAGGGGAATTGTTCACATATGCCTCCCAGGCCGAGCCTGGCCAACATCACCGCTCATGCGCTACCGAGTGGGGATGGAGAGAAGATGAAAATCGCCCGCCCTACAAATTACCCAAGGCCATCGTTCAAGCAAACCCGAAAACACAACTCGATTACCAACCCACCTTTCACACGAAAAGAAAACATGTCGCTGGTATCATCTGGAGGGGCACGCGGGGACCAAGACGAGCCACGGAGCCACACCACAACAGCCCAAACAGCTCCAAGAACTTGGAGAGCGGAAGGGGAATTGTTCACATATGCCTCCCAGGCCGAGCGTGGCCAGCATTACCGCTCATGCGCTATCAAGTGGGGATGGAGAGAAGATGAAAATCGGCGGCCCTACAAACGACCCAAGGCCATCGTTCAGGCAAACACGAAAACACAACTCAATTACCAACCCACCTTTCACACGGAAAGGAAACCTGTCACTGGTATCATCTGGAGGGGCACGCGGGGACCAAGACGAGCCAGGGAGCCATACCCCAACAGCCCATACAGCTCCAAGAACTTGGAGAGCGTAAGGGGAATTGTTCACATATGCCTCCCAGGCCGAGCCTCGCCAACATTACCGCTCATGCGCTACCGAGTGGGGATGGAGAGAAGATGAAAATCGCCCGCCCTACAAACGACCCAAGGCCATCGTTCAGGCAAACGTGAAAACACAACTCAATTACCAACCCACCTTTCACACGGAAAGGAAACCTGTCGCTGGTATCATCTGAAGGGGCACACGGGGACCAAGACGAGCCAGGGAGCCACACAACAACAGCCCATACAGCTCCAAGAACTTGGAGAGCGGAAGGGGAATTGTTCACATATGCCTCCCAGGCCGAGCCTGGCCAACATTATCGCTCATGCGCTACCGAGTGGGGATGGAGAGAAGATGAAAATCGCCCGACCTACAAATGACCCAAGGCCATCGTTCAGGAAAACGCAAAAACACAACTCAATTACCAACCCACCTTTCACACGGAAAGGAAATCTGTCGCTGGTATCATCTGAAGGGGCATGTGGGGACCAAGACGAGCCAGGGAGCCACACCACAACAGCCCATACAGCTCCAAGAACTTGGAGAGCAGAAGGGGAATTGTTCACATATGCCTCCCAGGCTGAGCCTGGCCAAAATTACCGCTCATGCGCTACCGAGTGGGGATGGAGAGAAGATGAAAATCGGCCGCCCAACAAACAACCCAAGGCCATCGTTCAGGCAAACGCGAAAACACAACTCAATTACCAACCCACCTTTCACACGGAAAGAAAACTTGTCGCTCGGATCATCTGGAATTTGAATGGGCCCCCGCATGACCGAAACGAAGCAGCAAGGGAGAGCTAGGCAAAGGAGCAGCAAGAATATGCACATAGCTAACCTCGGGTCACAACTTAACATTTTTCATACGGGCTCGTTGGCCCGTGTGCACCCTCACACGAACGAATTCGCATGGGCACCCAAACGACCGAAACGAAGCCACAAGGGAGAGTCAGGGAAACGAGCTACACGAACGTGCACAAAGCCAACCTTGGGTCACAACTTAGAATTTTTGATACGGGCTCGTTCGCCCGGGCACGCCCTCGCCCGAACGAGTTCACACGGGCGCCCTCAAACAACCCGCCCGAATGATTTTGCATGGGCGCCTGAACGACCGAAACGAAGCCACAAGGGAGAGCCGGGAAAACGAGCTGCACGAACATGCACAAAGCCAACCTCAGGTCACAACTTAGAATTTTTGATACGGGCTCGTTCGCCCAGGTGCGCCCTCGCCCGAACGAGTTCACACGGGCGCCCTCAAATGACCCGCCCGAATGACCGAAACGAAGCGACAAGGGAGAGTCAGGCAAATGAGCTGCACGAACATGCACAAAGCCAACCTCGGGTCACAACTTAGCATTTTTGATACGGGCTCGTTCGCCCAGGCGCGCCCTCGCCCGAACGACCCGCCCGAATGAGTTCACACGGGCGCCCTCAAACGACCCGCCCGAACGACCGAAACGAAGCGACAAGGGAGAGCCGGGAAAACGAGCTGCATGAACGTGCACAAAGCCAACCTCGGGTCACAACTTAGCATTTTTGATACGGGCGCACCCTCGCCCGAACGACCTGCACGAACGAGTTCACGCGGGCGCCCTCAAACGACCCGCCCGAACGACCGAAACGAAGCGACAAGGGAGAGCCGGGCAAACGAGCTACACGAACGTGCACAAAGCCAACCTCGGGTCACAACTTAGCATTTTTGATACGGGCTCATTCGCCCGGGCGCGCCCTCGCCTGAACAACCCGCCCGAACGAGTTCACACGGGCGCCCTCAAATGACCCGCCCAAACGACCGAAACGAAGCAAGAAGGGAGAGCTGGGAAAATGAGCTGCACGAACGTGCACAAAGCCAACCTCGAGTCACAACTTAGCATTTTTGATACGGGCACACCCTCGCCCGAACGACCCGCACGAACGAGTTCACGCGGGCGCCCTCAAACGACCTGCCCGAACGACCGAAACGAAGCGACAAGGGAGAGTCGGGCAAACAAGCTGAACGAACATGCACAAAGCCAAACTTGGGTCACAACTTAGCATTTTTGATACGGGCTCGTTCGCCCGGGCGCGCCCTCGCCCGAACGACCCTCCCGAACGAGTTCACGCGGGCGCCCTCAAAGGACCCACCCGAACGACCCAAACGAAGCGACAAGGGAGAGCCGGGAAAACGAGCTGCACGAACGTGCACAAATCCAACCTCGGGTCACAACTTAGCATTTTTTATACGGGCTCGTTCGCCCAGGCGCACCCTCGCCCGAACGAGTTCACACGGGCGCCCTCAAATGACCCGCCTGAACGACCGAAACGAAGCGACAAGGGAGAGTCGGGCAAACGAGTTGCACGAACGTGCACAAAGCCAACCTTGGGTCACAACTTAGCATTTTTGATACGGGCGTGCCCTCGCCCGAATGACCCGCACGAACGAGTTCACATAGGCGCCCTCAAACGACCGCCCCAACGACCAAAACGAAGCGACAAGGGAGAGCCGGGCAAACAAGCTGCACGAACGTGCAGAAAGCCAACCTCGGGTCACAACTTAGCATTTTTGATACGGGCTCATTCGCCCGGGCGCGCCCTCGCCCGAACGAGTTCACACAGGCGCACCCTCGCCCGAACGAGTTCATGCGGGCGCCCTCAAACGACCCGCCTGAATGACCCAAACGAAGCGACAAGGGAGAGCCGGGCAAACGAGCTGCACGAACGTGCATAAAGCCAACCTCGGGTCACAACTTAGAATTTTTGATACGGGCTCGTTCACCTGGGCGCGCCCTCGCCCGAACTACCTGCCCTGTCACGCCCCCAATTCTTCTTTTTCTTAATTGGGCGGGTGCGGTACCACCTAAACCATTAAGATATTCCATCATTAACGATCTTACGGACTACGCCTTAACAACTTATAACAATTATGAATTTATAACATTAACATGCGTAAATCATTAACAATGTTTGATAATAATCATCATCATAATAATAACCAACACAGTAATATGATAAAAGTCATCCTTTATTACAATGGAATAATTTATAACTTGGGAGGGCGACTGCCCGTGCACACCCACATTGCGGTCCGCCAAGACTCCACCGAAAATCGTTACACAATCCTTGCTTCGTTGGATAGGCGGGCGCACCTCGTGCACAACCCGCCACTAACACACGATGGACCAACACTAAACAGCTGCACGAACCAGTCGCGGGCGGGCGGACGCACCCCGGGCACGACCCACCGCCGATACCCAAATAGTAACCGGTTACTCTGACGTCGGGAGGGTGGGCGCACTTCGTGCACGAGCCACCGCCAACACCCAATACATTGTCGCATGAACCAGCGTCGGGCGGGCGGGCGCACCTCGTGCACAACCTTTCCCTCGCCTCGACCCGTGGCTAAGTGCGATGCCGAGAACACTACCGAAACCTGAACTGTAATTCTGTTCCGTCCTTCGCCCGGCTCGGCGGGCACATCTCCCTTCTGCGGTATCTGTGCTGACTCCAAATGCTCTACCCTTTTGTGTGAAGAGATATCATCGCTGATCAATGCCCAAATGAATCGTAGCCTGCCCATGTTTATACGCTCTCAGCTATGCGTTTCTCCATTCGGGCCGACGCTACCACCATATCGATGAACACTCCTTTCGCCCTTGTTTTACATGTCAGCTTGGGTTATTCATCGCTTAGCCTCCACCGCATATAAATACGTTTCGCACGCTCATAACCATACATATTCTGCGTGCCCCATATGCGATGGTGACTTCGATACTTAGTCATTTTTGCGAGGAGGTGGGGCGCGCGCCCGGGTAGAGCCGCAGGTCGCTACATTCTCCCCCACCTGAAGTCATTGTCGTCCCAAAAATTCTTGCTCTCCTCCTAAACTTCCTGTCATACCTCACGATCTTGTCCTTCCATCTCCAAAGTGAATCCTCCGTCTCCCAGCTCTCCTCTTCCGGTGCATCCTTCCATCTGCAAAGAAATTCCCGTCGTCGTTGGCAACCAACACCAGTAGTTCTGAGACTAACAATCTTCTCTAACTCTAGTCCCAGTCTGTCCACAATCCCAGCTGGTCCTCTCGTCGGTTCAACTCTCTCTGGACGGTCTGAATCAAGTCGACACCTCTTCAACTGGCTCACATGAAAAACTGGGTGTTTCATGTTCATATGGTGTGGAAGCTCCAGCTCGTAAGCAACTTCTCCCACTTTCTTCTTTACTCGGAATGGTCCCTCATACTTCCATGTCAGTTTTCTTGTCGTCCCTTTGCTGGCTGGAACTGCTCTCTGGTAATTCTGAGAAACACCATGTCCCCTTCACCAAAGTGTGCTTCCCGTCTTCCACGGTCAGCATACTTTTTCATCCTCCTTGCAGCATCGTGCAAGCGCAATCGTGCCAACTCCAAGGTTTCCTCCCAAGCCTTCATGAACCTCTTCGCATGAGGACTCCTCAAGAAGCCTCCCGTCACTACGGTATGCAGTGCAACCGACATCTATCCATTTACCAACTCAAATGGACTATACCCCGTCGCAAAACTCTTTTGAATATTGTAGCTAAACTGAGCAATATCCAAGAGTTCGGGCCAATTCTTCTGATCAGTTGTCACATAGTGTCGCAAGTAGTCCTCCAGCAGTGCATTGATCCTCTTGGTCTGTCCATCTGTCTGTGGATTGTAACTCAAACTCATCAAAAACTCTGTCCCGACCAAATTGAACAATGTTGTCCAAAATCTCCCTGTAAAATGCGGATCTCTATCCAACACAATACTCAACGGCATCCCCCAATACTTCACTATGTTCTTAAAGAACAACTCCGCTATCCGCTCAGCTCCACAAGGTATCTTTGTAGGAACAAAGAAAGCATACATGGAAAAACGATCAACCACGACCATAATCCCATTATACCCCTAAACCTGTGGTAACTGAGTGATGAAGTCCATCAAGGCACTCATCCATGGCCTCTCTGGAATCGGTAAAGGCTGCAACAGTCCTCCTGATCTCTGATTATCTGATTTGTCCTGCTGACAAATGATGCACGTATGTACATACTCCTCCACATCCTCTCTCATCTTCTCCCAAAAGAATCCCCTCTCCAGCAATGCCAAAGAACGACGCTGCCCTGGGTGTCCAGCCCACGGGGAATCGTGGCACTCCCTCAAAAGGTGTCTCCTGAGCCCAGATGACTTTGGAACATAGAGTCAGTTTCCAAAGAACAAGAACCCATCTCATAGAAAGAACTTCCATGTCTTCCCCTCCTTTACCTGCTTCACTATATTCTGTGCCAAAGTATCGGTTTCAATGCTTTCCCTGATCTTATTCTGCATCTCCTCTAACATCTGAACTCGACTCCTACCCCTTGCTGCCCGACCTTCTTCCTCCTCCAATGCTGCAAGTTGTCCCTTCCTGCTAAGGGCATCTGCGCTGACTCCAAATGCTCTACCCTTTTGTGCGAAGAGATATCATCGTTGATCGATGCCCAAATGAATCGTAGCCTGCCCACATTTATACGCTCTCAGCTATGCGTTTCTCCATTCAGGCCGACTCTACCACCATATCGATGAACACCCCTTTCGCCCATGTTTTACATGTCGGCTTGGGTTATTCATCGCTCAACCTCCACCACATATAAATACGTTTCACACACTCATAACTATACATATTCTGCGAGCCCCATATGCGATGGCGACTTCGATACTTAGTTATTTTTGCGAGGAGGTGGGGCGCGCGCCCGGGCAGAGCCGCAGGTCGCTACATGCCCGAACGAGTTCACGCGGGCACCCTCAAACGACCCGCCCGAATGACCCAAACAAAGCGACAAGGGAGAGCCGGGCAAACGAGCTGCACGAACGTGCACAAAGACAACCTCGGGTCACAACTTAGCATTTTTGATACGGGCTCGTTCGCCCGGGCGCGCCCTCCCCCGAACCACCCGCACGAACGAGTTCAAGCGAGCACCCTCAAACGACCCGCCCGAACGACCCAAACGAAGCGACAAGGGAGAGCCGGGCAAACGAGCTACACGAACATGCACAAAGCCAACCTCGGGTCACAAATTAGCATTTTTGATACGGGCTCGTTCGCCCAGGCGCGCCCTCGCCCGAACGACCCGCCCGAACGAGTTCACACGGTGCCCTCAAACGACCTGCCCGAACGATTTCACATGGGCACCCGAACGACTGAAACGAAGCGACAAGGAAGAGCTGGGAAAACAAGCAGCACGAACGTGCACAAAGCCAACCTCGGGTCACAACTTAGCATTTTTGATACGGGCTCGTTCGCCCGGGCGCACCCTCGCCCAAACGACCCGCCCAAACGAGTTCACACGGGCGCCCTCAAACGACTCGCCCGAACGATTTTGCATGGGCGCCCAAACGACCGAAACGAACCAACAAGGGAGAGCCGGGCAAACGAGCTGCACGAACGTGCACAAAGCCAACCTCGGGTCACAACTTAGCATTTTTCATACGGGCTCGTTCGCCCGGGCGCGCCCTCGCCCAAACGAGTTCACACGGGCGCCCTCAAACGACCCGCCCGAACGATTTTGCATGGGCGCCCGAACGACCGAAACGAACCGACAAGGGAGAGCCGGGAAAACGAGCTGCACGAACGTGCACAAAGCCAACCTCAGGTCACAACTTAGCATTTTTCATACGGCCCTCGCCCGAACGACTCGCCCGAATGAGCTCACACGGGCGCCCTCAAATGACCCGCCCGAACGAGTTCGAACGGGCGCCCTCAAACGACTGCCCGAACGATTTTGCATGGGTGCCCGAATGACCGAAACAAACCAACAAGGGAGAGCCGGGAAAACGAGGTGCACGAACATGCACAAAGCCAACCTCGGGTCACAACTTAGCATTTTTGATACGGCCCTCGCCCGAACGACCCGCCCGAACGAGTTCACACGGGCGCCCTCAAACGACCCGCCCGAACGACCCACCCGAACGAGTTCACACGGGCGCCCTCAAACGACCCACCCGAACGACCCGCCCGAACGAGTTCACACGGGCGCCCTCAAACGACCCGCCCGAACGACCCACCCGAACGACCCGCCCGAACGAGTTCACACGGGCGCCCTCAAACGACCCGCCCGAACGATTTTTCATGGGCGCCCGAACGACCGAAACGAACCGACAAGGGAGAGCCGGGCAAACGAGCTGCATGAACGTGCACAAAGCCAACCTCGGGTCACAACTTAGCATTTTTGATACGGCCCTCGCCCGAACGACCCGCCTGAACGAGTTCACACGGGCGCCCTCAAACGACCCGCCCGAACGAGTTCACACGGGCGCCCTCAAACGACCCGCCCGAACGAGTTCACACGGGCACCCTCAAACGACCCGCCCGAACGACCCACCCGAACGACCCGCCCAAACGACCCACCCGAACGACCCGCCCGAACGACCCGCCCGAACGACCCGCCCGAACGACCCACCCGAACGACCCGCCCGAACGAGTTCACACGGGCACCCTCAAACGACCCGCCCGAACGACCCACCCGAACGACCCGCCCCGACGAGTTCACATGGGCGCCCTCAAACGACCCACCCGAACCACCCACCCTGTCATGCCCCCAAGCCTACGGTAGTCTTCCAACCGTGTCTGGCGAGGTGCGGCACCACCGTGTACTTTCTTTTTATTAATACTTGCACACATGGACTACGCCTTTCACATAAACATACTTAATTCGTCTTTCTCAATTAAGTAAAATGCATTAATATTCATACACATTCATAATCAATATGAAATTAAACCATGAACATAACAATTGCACACAATTATAGAGGGAGGGGCAACTCCCAAACAAGTTCGCCCGATATCAATATATTATGAAATTCTTCAATAATACATACAAGTGTGCCGGGCAAAGTCCTCGGCCAACACTTAGAATCTTTTACAATATAGGCATAGACAGCCTTTTTACAATTCAATGCCAACCTCTCTTGGTAGGAGCGTGCTCACCCGAGCCACCAGAACTCCTCTAATTCGATTCTGCACCAAACTGCCTTTTGCCGTGTACCGTCATCCCACAAACAGTCCCTTGGTAAAATTGCGCACTTCTCTTATGCGCATGAGAGATGCGCACTTCTTGCTGCATCCTCTTTACCTCTAGATCGAATGTAGAGAGAGAGCAAAGTGCTTGATGATGAAATGAAGCCTTTGCGCTGCCAATATATACGCTGGCTATCCATTCGATGGAGGGGTGTCAAGCTCTCATGCCGACCCCCTAAAACATGTTAGGAGCCCTTGCTTTATTATTTGGTAGGTTGGCCTTTGCCCAAGTGCAAGGCCTCCCTACGCCCAGTATAATCTTCCACACTCCATCGCATATTTTCCTTAAGTTACATATGCGACTTTGGAACGTTGCATTACAGCTCGCCCTTTCGTCGCACTCTGCCCGGTCGCTGTCGTTCGTCGCATTGCTGCCGCCCGTCGTGTGAAGGGGCGCCCGCCCATCGTGCCCGGGTCGCCCTTCCTTCGCACCATGCCTTCGCTGCCGTTGAACCGTGCCCACCTTCATTGAATCGCGCCCGCTGTTGTCATACCCGCGCTCCACACAACTGCGCTGTCCACCCGCGTTGTCCGTCGCTCGGGTCATCTGCCCATCGGGCGCGGGTCGCCCACGGGTCGCCCGCCCGTGGTGTGCGGGTCGCCCATGGGTCGCCCTTCTGTCTTCCGCACCAGCTCGTCTGTCCGCCTTGTCCGCCGCACCAACTCGCCATGTCCGCAGCTCGCACCGAACCTTGACTTGCCATGCCTGTTCGCCAGCTCGGGTGACCGCACCCACAGCTCAGCTTGCTGTGTATGTCCGCCGGCTCACCGTGCACGGGTCGCCTGCCCGTTGTGCATGGGTCGCCCATGGGTCGCCCGCCCGTCATGTATGGGTCGCCCACGGGTCGCCCGCCTGGGTCGCCCGCCCATCGTGCACGGGTCGCCCACGGGTCGCCCTACCCGGGTCGCTTTGTTGTCTAACCGTCGTGTGAAGGTGTTTTGCCCGTCGTGCACTTGCCCAAGTTGCAAGGGCGTTACACTCTCCTCCACCTGAAAACGTTGTCATCCCGACAACACATCATCCTGGTAGCTCTCCACCAAGACTGACATCGACCATGATGTAGACTCCTCCATATAAGGCAAACATCACTGCAACATATATAAGGTCTTGTCTTCATCAAGTCATCTCCATGTGCAAACTTCCCATGCATATCAACAAGTGCTACACATCCTAGTCATGTGCCAACACTCATCTCCACGATCCCATGATTAGGTCCATGGAAACCCCATCTTTCTGCAACATGTCACGATCATCATACCTGCTCAAACATGCTTAAGGGCTCACTGCCTTGAGCAGCCAACAATGAGCCCCATCTTCTATGTCATCTAAGAAGATGTGGAGGGAGAAGAGCCTGAAGGCTCTCCCTCACTAATTAGCTCAATCCATCTGTCAGGATCCTCAACCTCCATCCTTTGTAGATATGCTTCCCGATCTTCCTTCTGGATATTCGGCCTCACATATATCTCATGATCATCATCATCTTCCTCCACCAGCTCTAGCCTTCTTGACAAGTCCAAGATGCTATCCGAAAGTGATTGGATGACCAATGACTGCTCTGTAAGCTTTGCCTCTACCGTAGACAACCGCTTGTCCATTTTCCCCTTGTCCTCCATTTGCATTCCTCCCAACTTATGATCAGGTTTTGTCACACCAATGGTTGGAACACCAATGGGCACATCTTCCCTTCCATCATAAATGAAGAGTTTCCTAAAATGTGGTACAACCATAGCCTCAAACTGTTTCATGAACTCCATTCCCAATACTGCCTCATAGTCATTAATCCACACTATAGTGAAGTCCACCTTTCCGGTCCATCCACCAAGTGTAGTGTCCACCTTTTCGGCCATACCAAGGATTGCCATAGGAGAAGAATTCACTGTCTTCATCTGTGCCTTCACTATTACAAATTTCAGCCCAAGTCTCCTTACAGTATCTTCACTCATGAAGTTATGTGAAGCCCCACTATCAACCATAGTGAGTACATTGGCATCACCAATCTTCATCTGAACATACTCCAACCTATTTCTTTCCGGATCTCTCCTAGAAGCCACTTCCGTAGTAGCAGCGGCACCAAGTATCTGCATCATCGCTACAGAAGCATTGTCATCCTCATCAGGTTGTGTAACAGCAGCCAACTTTGGTTTAGAGGGGCAATTCTTCACCACATGTGGTCCTGCACATATCCAACACTTCAAAGGCTTCTTTGCTTTCGGACTATCATCTGATTTTGGAGCATCCTCCTTTTTTTTTTCTTTTGGCTTGTCGGACTTCTTTTTCTCATTAGAAGTCTCATCGTAGTGGTCCACCAACTTGTCAACTGCAGCAAAAGCTTCCTCAAGTGTTCTAATTTTCTGCCTCTTCACCTCATTGCGTGCCCAAGGCTTCAACCCAATAATAAAGTTGAACAGCTTGTCCCTTTCCGCCATGTCGGGAAGTTCCAGAGTTGCACTTGAGAACTCTCGCTGGTATGCTTGTAGGCTTCCGGTTTGTTTGATGAACTTGATCTTCGTCCTTGCTTCCCACGTTTCATCCCGAGGACTGAAATGAGTCTGCAAAGCTTTCTTCATGTCATCCCATGAAGTGATGTCATCAGCATTACCATTGATAATCTGATCCACCCTCCTTCACCACCACATCTTGGCATCATTTGTCAGGAATTGAGCGGCCACCTTGACTTGTGTCTCCCCATCAGGTAGACTCAAACATTCCAGGTACTGCTCCATGTCCCACAAGAAGTTGCCAAGAGTCTTCGCACTCCTTGTACCATCATAAGATTCCGGTTCTTTAACCTTCACATGGGGCACTCCTCCACCTGAGTTATGCCTCATGGCCCTCTTCAATACCGCAATCTCATCCTTGGCTTGATCGAGATTTTTATTTACCTTGTCAAGAGTTCCTTTCAAGTTCAAAATCTCTGCAAGACCCTGATCTCTTGATTCTTCGACCTCCTTGACCCTTACTTCAGGTTGTGTACACATAAGATCGGTATACTCATACTGTGTCTTGAGCTCATCATGTTGTGTACAGAGTTCTTCAAGCTCTTCCCTGACCTTTGAGATGGCTTCTCGCTCTTTAGCAAGTGAGTCCACATCTTGGTTCCAGGAACTCTCCAAAGTCTCCATTCTTTCAATCACTTTCTCCATGAACCCAAGAGTAGTATCCTTCACGATGTCCTTCATTGTATGGCTAGACCCAGCTTGAGAGTTAGCTGCCATCTTTTTCTGCGACCTAGTCTCAACCATTCATCGGCTTCCCCTGTAAGAACCTTGTCCAAGTCTCCACGAGCAACCCTGCTCTGATACCACCTGTCACGCCCCCAAGCCTACGGTAGTCTTCCAACCGTGTCTGGTGAGGTGCGGCACCACTGTGTACTTTCTTTTTATTAATACTTGCACACATGGACTACGCCTTTCACATAAACATACTTAATTCGTCTTTCTCAATTAAGTAAAATGCATTAATCTTCATACACATTCATAATCAATATGCAATTAAACCATGAACATAACAATTGCACACAATTATAGAGGGAGGGGCAACTCCCGAACAATTTCGCCCGATATCAATATATTATGAAATTCTTCAATAATACATACAAGTGTGTCGGGCAAAGTCCTCGGCCAACACTTAGAATCTTTTACAATATAGGCATAGACAGCCTTTTTACAATTCAATGCCAACCTCTCTTGGTAGGAGCGTGCTCACCCGAGCCACCAGAACTCCTCCAATTCGATTCCGCACCAAACTGCCTTTTACCGTGTACCGTCGTCCCACAAACAGTCCCTTGGTAAAACTGCGCACTTCTCTTATGCGCATGAGAGATGCGCACTTCTTGTTGCGTCCTCTTTACCTCTAGATCGAATGTAGAGAGAGAGCGAAGTGCTTGATGATGAAATGAAGCCTCTGCGCTGCCAATATATACGCTGGCTATCCATTCGATGGAGGGGTGTCAAGCTCTCAAGCCGACCCCCTAAAACATGTTAGGAGCCCTTGCTTTATTATTTGGTAGGTTGGCCTTGCCCAAGTGCAAGGCCTCCCTACGCCCAATATAAAGCTTCCACACTCCATCGCATATTTTCCTTAAGTTACATATGCGACTTTGGAATGTCACATTACAGCTCGCCCTTTCGTCGCACTCTGCCCGGTCGCTGTCGTTCATCGCATTGCTGCCGCCCGTCGAGTGAAGGGGCGCCCGCCCATCGTGCCCGGGTCGCCCTTCCTTCGCACCGTGCCTTCGCTACCATTGAACCGCGCCCACCTTTGTTGAATCACGCCCGCTGCTGTCATACCCACCCTCCACACAACTGCGCTATCCACCCACGTTGTCCGTCGATCGGGTCATCTGCCCATCGGGCGCGGGTCGCCCGCCCGTCGTGTGCGGGTCACCCACGGGTCGCCCTTCTGTCCGCCGCACCAGCTCGTCTGTCCGCCTTTTCCGCCACACCAGCTCGCCCTGTCCGCAGCTCGCACTGAACCTTGACTTGCCGTGCCTGTTCGCCAGCTCGGGTGACTGCACCCGTAGCTCGGCTCGCTGTGTATGCCCGCCGGCTCACCGTGTACGGGTCGCCCGCCCGGGTCGTCCACCCGTCGTGCATGGGTCGCCCACGGGTCGCCCGCCCGTCGTGCACGAGTCACCCTGCCCAGGTCGCTTTGTTGTCTAACCATCGTGTGAAGGTGTTTTTCCCATCGCACACTTGCCCAAGTTGCAACGGCGTTACACACCCGAACGACCCGCCCGAACGAGTTCACACGAGCGCCCTCAAACGACCCGCCCGAACGATTTTTCATGGGCGCCCTAACGACCGAAATGAACCAACAAGTGAGAGCCGGGAAAACAAGCTGCACGAACGTGCACAAAGCCAACCTCGGGTCACAACTTAGCATTTTTGATATGGCCCTCGCCCGAACGACCCGCCCGAACGAGTTCACAGGGGCGCCCTCAAACGACCCGCCCGAACGACCCACCCGAACGACCCGCCCGAACGAGTTCACATGGGCGCCCTCAAACGACCCGCCCGAACGACCCACCCGAACGACCCACCCGAACGAGTTCACACGGGCACCCTCAAACGACCCGCCCGAACGACCCACCCGAACGACCCGCCCGAACGAGTTCACATGGGCGCCCTCAAACGACCCGCCCGAACGATTTTTCATGGGTGCCCGAACGACCGAAACGAACCGATAAGGGAGAGCTAGGAAAACGAGTTGCACGAACATGCACAAAGCCAACCTCGGGTCACAACTTATCATTTTTGATACGGCCCTCGCCTGAACGACCCGCCCGAACGAGTTCAGACGGGCGCCCTCAAACGACCCGCCCGAACGACGCATCTGAACGACCCGCCCGAACGAGTTCAGACGGGCGCCCTCAAACGATCCGCCCGAACGACCCACCCGAATGACCCACCCGAACGAGTTCAGATGGGTGCCCTGAAACGACCTGCCTGAACGACCCACCCTAACGACCCGCCCGAACGAGTTCACACGGGCGCCCTCAAACGACCCGCCCGAATGATTTTGCATGGGCGCCCGAACGGCCCAAACGAACCGACAAGGGAGAGCCGGGCAAACGAGCTGCACGAATGTGCACAAAGCCAACCTCGGGTCACAAATTAGCATTTTTGATACTTCCCTCACCCGAACAACCCACCCGAACGAGTTCACACGGGCACCCTCAAACGACCCACCCGAATGACCCACCCGAACGACCCGCCCAAACGAGTTCACTCGGGCGCCCTCAAACGACCCGCCCCAACGACCCACCTGAACGACCCGCCCGAATGAGTTCACATGGGCGCCCTCAAACGACCCGCCCGAATGACCCACCCGAACGACCCACTCGAACGAGTTCACACGGGCGCCCTCAAACGACCCGCCCGAATGACCCACCCGAACGACCCGCCCGAACGAGTTCACACGGGCGCCCTCAAACGACCCACCCGAACAATTTTGCATGGGCGCCCGAACGGCCCAAACGAACCGACAAGGGAGAGTCGGGCAAACGAGCTGCACGAATGTGCACAAAGCCAACCTCGGGTCACAACTTAGCATTTTTGATACTTCCCTCACCCGAACAACCCGCCCGAACGAGTTCACACGGGCACCCTCAAACGACCCGCCCAAACGATTTTGCATGGGCGTTCGAACGACCGAAACGAATCGACAAGGGAGAGCTGGGAAAACGAGCTGCATGAACGTGCACAAAGCCAACCTCGGGTCACAACTTAACATTTTTGATTCGGCCCTCGCCCGAACGACCCGCCTGAACGAGTTCACACGGGCGCCCTCAAAGGACCCGCCCGAACGACCCACCCTAACGACCCGCCCGAACAACCCACTCGAACGACCCACCCGAATGAATTCACATGGGCACCCTCAAACAACCCACCCGAACGACCCACCCGAATGACCCGCCCAAACGAGTTCACACGGGCGCCCTCAAATGACCCGCCCGAACGATTTTTCATGGGCGCCCGAACAACCGAAACGAACCGACAAGGGAGAGTCGGGCAAACGAGCTGCACGAACGTGCACAAAGCCAACCTCGGGTCACAACTTAGCATTTTTGATATGGCCCTCGCCCGAACGACCCGCCCGAACGAGTTCACACGGGCGCCCTCAAACGACCCGCCCGAACGAGTTCACACGGGCACCCTCAAACGACCCGCCCGAACGAGTTCACACGGGCACCCTCAAACGACCCGCCCGAACGACCCACCCGAACGACCCGCCCGAACGAGTTCACACGGCAAACGAGCCGCACGAACGAGTTTACATGGGCTCCGACACACGACCAAAACGAAGTCACAAGGGAGATTCGGGCAAACGGGCGGCACGATCTGTGCACGAGGCCCACCCCCCTTCACAACTTAGCATTTTTTATACGACCACGTGTGCCCTGGGTGCCGTCACACGACACGACATGACACGACCCGACCCGTTTGCACGGGCACCCACACACGACACGTCCCGACCCGCCCGAACGAAATTTGGGGTTTCCATGGGCGCACGACCCGAACGAAATTTCGGGGTTTCCGTGGGCGCACGACCCGAACAAAGCCACGAGGGAGCATCAGGCAAACGGGCCACACGAACCTGCAAAAGACACACGGGTGGTCACGACTTAGCATTTTTGGCACGCCCACGTGTGCCCGGGCCCCACACACGGCCCGACCGGCCTTGTGCGAGCCGACCCGACCTGCCCGAACGCGTTTGCACGGGCACCCACACACGACACGACACGACCCGACCCAAACAAAATTTGGGGTTTCCTTATATGCACAACCCGAACAAAATTTGGGGTTTCCATGGGTGCACGACCCGAACGAAGGCACAAGGCAGCGTCGGGCAAACGGGCTGCACGAACGTGTAGAAGGCACACGGGGGGTCATGACTTAGCATTTTTGGAAGTGCCACGTGTGCCTGAGCACCCACGCACGGCACGACCCGACCCGCCCGAACAAAGGCACGACGGAGCGTCAGGCAAACAGGTCGCGCGAACGTGCAGGAGGCACACGGGTGGTCACGCCCTAACATTTTTTGCACGGCCACATGTTCCCGAGCACCCACGCGTGGCACGGCACGACTCGACCCCACTCGACTCGCCCGAACGCGTTTGCACGGGCACCCACACACGACACGACCCGACCCGCCCGAACGGAATTTGGGGTTTCCATGTGTGCACTCCCCGAACGAAATTTGGGGTTTCCATGGGTGCACGACCCGAACGAAGGCCGGAGGGAGCGTCGGGCAAACGGGCCGCACGAATGTGCAAAAGGCACACGGGCGGTGACGACTTAGAATTTTTGGCACGGCCACGTGTGCCGGGGCACCCACACACGGCACGGCACGACCCGACCCGCCCTGGGCGAGCCGACCCGAATCGCCCGAACGAAATTTGGGGTTTTCATGGGTGTACGACCCGAACAAAGAAGGCACATGGGCGGTCATGACTTGGCATTTTCGGCACGCCCACGTGTGCCCGCGCACCCCCACACACGGAATGGCACGGGATGACCCAGCCCGCCCGAAGGAAATTTGGGGTTTGAACGGGTGCATGACCCGAACGAAGGCACGAGGGTAGGAATATCTTTGACTCTAATACATAAATATACCTGGGGTAACATGCCCTTAATATCTTCAACATTTTCTTTTGACTCTTTATAACACTTTAACATGTGCTAGGCCTATTTCAATGAGCAAGAAACTCAATGACAAATATATATATATATATATATATATATATATATATATATATATATATATATATATATATGATATATATATATATATATATATCCTGAATAAATACAAATATCAAAAGTACATTTATGAAGACCGAACCGAGTTACACTTTCTTCAACACCCCCTCTCAACTAGGGAGGTATTCGTAAATCATTACAAGGTGTTTGGCTATTTTTCAATCTTGAATAATTCACATAAGAGAAACTGGATTGGAAACCCATCTGTTAAAGCATCATATTAGCCAACATTGTTCATAGCAAGGCCTTGACTAACAACTTTATCTCTCATAATACCAAAGCACAATGTTGGCGAGGCCAATGGCTTATAAACACCTTGGTTATTGTCTCTAAAGGTACATACCCACCCAGGTGTTCCCTGAGTATGACCTTCCAGGACAATTCTTGTCTTGGGTTCCCATCCCTCAAAGAATATCGCTCCTCTTGCCTACTCTTGTCTTGGGTGCCCTACACATCCTCAAAGAGCATCAGATGCCAAATGATTGCCTAATCCTCCCGTTATTTCTTGCCAAGTGAAGACAAGAATGTTGTGTCTATCTCTTCCCCTTGATTGGGGAAGACATGCCCAAGTTTCCTCTGATAAGGAACTTGCCCAAGCTCCTTTGTATTTGGGAACTTGTTAGAACTCCCTCTTAGCTAGGGACTTGTCCATTCATCAACAACGTCTTCTTCGTGGGTCCTTCAGCCGCTTGATCTCCTTCTTTCCTTCGATGTCATGAAGTCTTTGTTTGAACTTCTTCTTGGCAGGGTACCGGCCATCGATCACTTTCCCCCTGGTTTGTCATGTCATTGCTCCCTTCATGGAAAGTGGCCTTCTTGATATATATCAGGGCCTTTTTGTCATCTAGCTACTCCTTTGTCACCTTGTCTATCCTTCATAACACTTATCACATGGATGCTTAGTTGTACTCGCTTGTTCCCGTACTTTGATTTAGTGGCCCTTCATGTCTTCATCGTGATATTTCTCTTCATCATGACATATTTGTAGAGTTGAATCGGTTATCTGCACCTTACTATCTCCAAGGCCTTCGTAGGTGTCAAGGGTCCTTTATCTTTTTCTTCCTTTGTCAGAGTTGTCGTGCCTTCTTTCGAGAGATGTTGAGGAATCTTGTCAAATAGTTATTCTTTGTGACCGCGATGTTCTTCATTTGCTTCTTATTGGATTGATTGGTCAACCACCTTATACTCCTTATGAGAGCACTTCTTCATGTTGACCTTTACTCCACTGTAGCACATGCCTCCGAGCATGTCGTTGGCGAAAGAGATCCTTTTATTCTTGATCGTGATTCTAGAACTTTTCCCATGACCCAATCAATATATATGGCGACATGACTTAAACTTTGATGCATACATACCTCACCTTGATTATGCTTTTATCATCGCGGCTTTATTTGATAGTTCTCCTCGATTGGTGTAGCCTTTCTTGCTTCATCTGCTCTCGCCTGTATATCATCCTCCCTTGAATCCCATAAATGGGACCCCCAATGAGACCTCTACCCCCTTTGAAAGAAGACTTTAAGCAAAGAGGTTGACTTAGTCCTAGGAGGATCTTCCTTCTTTTGCTTCTTGTCGTCTTCTTTCACTTCTTGAGTTACATGAGCTTCTTCCCTTTTTCTCTTGTTGTTGTTGTCCTTCTTAAGTTTAGGAAAATCCCTTCTGTAGCGTCCATACTCTTGGCATCCAAACCGTTCGACTTTGGACATGTAGTGGCCCCAACCAATTTGTTACTTTCCTTGCAAAAAGACACTGAGGTATACTCAGAAGGGGACATATACTTACTTGATAGAGCTTGAGATGTAGTGAACTTGCTTTCTTCTTGAAGACTTGATGGCTTGCCTTCCTTAGATCTTGATGTTGTTCAAGTTGCTTTCTTCAAATGGACTTGCTTGATGACTTGACTCGTACTGCCTTTCATTCTTCAAGATGGTGTAGCTTGATGTAGGTCCCTCTTTGATTTGTTCTTCTTGTAGGTGCCTTTATACAAGGCGTTTCTTCTTGCTTTGTAGTCTTCCATGAGGAATGATAGATGGTAGACCTTCTTGTCCTTGATGTGATTGAGACTTCTTGGCTTGACGCTTCAACCTTGCGGATGTTCTTGAGATTCCCTTTCCTTGATGTGTCACCTTAGCTCCGATACCGCGTTGAAGAATCTGGGGCAATGGGGTATAGCGGGATTCTTCTAGACTTATAACAATTTGTGAAGCTCTTTTGCAATTTATCGTGTTATCTTAATCTTCTTCTCTTATTATTAATGCATGTGTGTTTACTTTCATCAAACTGGTGCCAAAAACATAAGAACAAGAACACAAGATGTTGGCTCTCTGCCAGGGAAAAACCTCTCTCTCAGAGAGGAAAACCCTTTCGTAAATTTCTCTCATTGAAGCTTCTTATTGGTCATTGCGAAGCCCTAGACCCTTGACAATAATATCCCCCAAGCACAAGTCGAGTCCTTCCTCCTCTCTGCACTTTGTTTCTTCGGCGCTTCGTTCCCCGGCACTCTGTCCTTCTTTCAACTTTTGATAGTCCATGGTGGACTAGCTCTAGAAGAGACTCCAACCTTTGATCCTTAGCGAGGTCCTTTACCAATGAAGAAACCTTCATTCTCTTGACCAACCGAGCCTTTTTCTTGATGTGAGGTTGCAGGCTCGATGTACACCAAGTTTACTGCACCTGGGGCGATTTCCATCGCGACGAGACATGGAAACCCCAAATTCCCCACACTTGGGATGCTTTCGACAAGGCGGGACATGGAATCCCCGGTACCCCGCAATTTGGCGACCTCTGTCGAGGAGGGACCGGGAGACCCCATGTCGCGCTCCTATCCTAGTGGTAGTATTTCAACCACGCATAAGCGGGTGCGGCACCGCCGTACTTTTTCCTTTTACCAATACTTGAGTACACGGTCTGCGCCTACTTCAACACTCGATCAATTCTCCAGCAAGTGTTCTTAACAATGCAGCGAAAATAACTTACCATAAATTTATCTTCTTCAATTATTCTTTCAACCTGTCGTGTCGTGTGGTCGTGCTGCACTGGCCCGCGGCCTGCACGACACAACTCCACACCTGAACTGCGAACCTGTCCGCCCGAATTTCCCTTCCGCGGCGCCCAAACTCTGCCCGTCGGTGCGGTCCATAGTGAGGGCGCACGGCCCGCATGCAGTGCGGCCTGCCTGCCCGGACGGTAACCCGCCCCGCTCTGCCTGCCCGCGCTACCAAGCCCGACCCGCCCTCTGTAATCCGCCCGCCGGTGCGGCCCTCTTACCCGCGTCCTTCTCTTCCTTCCGTTTTCGCCCAACTCCTTCCTTCGCACTTGTTCTGCGATGTGGAAGTCTGAGTTCGATGTCCCTTCGTCGAACGCCATCCTCCTTGCTTATACGCATCCTTTCGCCCAAGGGCCGTGTCTCTCGAGGATAACAAGGGTCGGCTCCATCAACATGCATGCCCGGCTGACCTGCCACATAACCTCGACAGGCCCCATTCCGACGAACCACCGCGTCCCTTCGTGTGCACCGTCGCACCCATGGGTCGGCTCCAACACCTCGCCGATTACACCCGTCGCCGCACGTAGCACACCTGCCCGCATCCTGACTCGTCCGCACATGGTCACCTCTTTCATCCGGGCACGCAACAAGGGTCGCCCGCGCGCCTTCCGTCGGTGGCTCGCCCATCGTGCAGGTATCAAGGGGCGTGCGCCATCCCCAACACGGCGCGAGCGACATGGGAACCCCGCGTGTCACGCCCCCAGGCTACAGTACCCTTTCAGCCGTACTTGGCGAGGTGCGGCGCCACCGAACACTTCCTTTTCACCAATACTTATGTTCATGGACTACGCCTAACCATTAGTCTACTTAGTTTGTTTTTCGCAACCAAGTATTATTGTGTTTCCTTTATGCCAATGAACACCCATACGCATAGGCAATTATCATCAGCAATTATACATGAAGAACACAATTGCACAGTGTAAAGGGAGGGGCAACCCTGAACAATGAGTCTGAATACAATATATTATTCAACTCCACAATGTTTACGGGGCTTTACAAGTATACTTGGGAAACACCAAGTTTCATACTTAGCCAATTTTACAAATAGGCAACACCTCCGTGTGCCAACCGAGTTCCTTGCCCGAGCTGGGCGGGCGCGCCCTCACACGAGCTGCCAACCGTACTCGTCGACCGAACCTCGTTTACCGCTGCACGACGGGCGGGCGACCTCACCCGAGTCACCCAGCGTTTCATGTTGCACGACGGGCGGGCGACTTACCCGAGACACCTCCGCGTTTCTTCTTCCACGACGGGCGGGCGACCTACCCGAGACACCCCGTGTCACACCGAACGGCGGGTGCCTTCCTTACCCGCGCCCTCACCCGAGAACCGAACCCTGTGCGTATCGTGTGTGCTTGCCCAAGAGCGGGTGCATATATGCCCGCGCCTCTTTTGCGACCTGCTCCACTACTTCGCACTTTTTTCTTGATCACCGAATGCTCATGTTCGAATGTCCATCTTCGAATGAATGCCAAATGCTCCAACGCCTTGCCATATTTATACGAGCGGTTGGGCGAGTCGCTGCCCAGGCCGACTCGACCACCGCGTGCCAAAACGCCCTTACACGTCGCAAACTTGCCATCCGATTGCTGGTCGGCAAACAATCCTTCGTTCAAATCGCCCCAACATGTGAGTCGGCCCGTGGGTTATGCCAAACGCTCCCACGCTATAAACCAACCATCGCTCCACCTCTAATGCGCATTATACTTATGTCCCTTCCCACATTTCGGTCGTAGAGTTCGCACTTCGCACCGACGGGGAGAAACCGAACCGCAGGTCCTTACACCGCGTTTCCCAGACTTGGGTAGCAATTTTTGTTGTGACGCGAAATGGAAACCCAGTGTGTGTCCGCTGACTTGGGTAGCAGTTTTCATCGCGCCGCGAAATGGACACCCCGAGTTCCCCGGACTTTGGCGGCTCTTCGTGGCCCCACGACATGGAAATATGAAGTTCCACAGACTCTCGGGCGATTCAGGGTGTGCCGCGACATGGAAACAGCGAGTTCCCCAGACTTGGGCAGCGGTTTCGAAACACCCCAAGTTCCCAAGACTTGCGAGCTGGTTTGCATCGTCATGGAAACCCCAAGTTCCCCGCATTTCCCTCGTGCCGTAAAATGCGGAAACCCGTGGTTCCATCAAGGGCGCGACATG
>CM062817.1:1018184408-1018186908 GCA_031772625.1 Pinus tabuliformis
AGGAAAAACGCACGAGAGAAAGAGAAACAAAGGTGTCTAACCCCCTCACGGGGGGAGGCTCGAACAGAGGACAATCTCCCCCCAGCCCCACGCCCTCGAAAAAAGGGGGGAAATGTGTGGGACAGCGATCGAGAAGGACTAGGGTGGCCACCCCGGAGCTCGCACTGCTTTTAGCCCTTCCCCGACACCAGCCCACAACAATTCCCCCTTTTCTCCGTAGAGCTAGGGACCGAAAGGAAGAGAATAGGGTAGAAAACAAAGCACAAACAAAGCACAAGCCTCCCAAGCCCCGTGCCTTCGGCAAAAGGGGGGAATTGAAGGGGACGACGATCGAGAAGGACGAGGGTGGCCACCCTGGGAGCTCGCACTGCGTTTCGTCCTTCCGGAACACCAATCCACAACAATCCCACCTTTTCTCCGTAAAGCTAGGGGCCACGAGGAAGAAGGGAAGAGAACAACAAGAGAGAAAGGGATATATCAACCGTGGCTACCGGCTCACAAGGGGAGGAGGCTTCAAACAGAGAACAAGCTTCCCCAACCCCGTGCCTTCGCAAAAAGGGGGGAACTGCAAGGGACGACGATCGAGAAGGACTAGGGTGGCCACCCTGGGAACTCTCACTGCTTTTCGTCCTTCCCGAACACCAATCCACAACAATCCCACCTTTTCTCCGTAAAGCTAGGGGCCGAAAGAAGGGAAGAAAACAACATGAAAGAAAGAGAGATATCAAACGCGTCCACCGGCTCACAGGGGGAGGCTCAAACAGGGAACAAGCTTCCCCACCCCCGTGCCTTCGCAAAAAGGGGGGGAACTGCAGGGGACGGCGATCGAGAAGGACTAGGGTGGCCACCCTCGGAACTCGCACTGCTTTTCGTCCTTCCTGAACACCAATCCACAACAATCCCACCTTTTCTCCGTAAAGCTAAGGGGCCAAAAGCAAGAAGGGAAGAAAACAACAGGAAAGCAAGAGATATCAAACGTGGCTACCGGCTCACAAGGGGAGGCTCAAACAGAGAACAAGCTTCCCAAACCCCGCGCCTTCGGAAAAAGGGGGGAACTGCAGGGGACGGCGATCGAGAAGGACTAGGGTGGCCACCCTGGGAACTCGTACTGCTTTTCGTCCTTCCCGAACACCAATCCACAACAATCCCACCTCTCCTCCGTAAGGCTAGGGGCAAAAGGAAGAAGGGAAGAAAACAACACCAAAGAAACAAAGATCCCAAGAAAAGAGAGAAGCTCAACAGCACGCCGAGCAAGATGTCCGCTAACCAAAAAGAAATCAAACAAGGCACCCAATCAAAAAAGCGTCCCACCTCTTCACACCCTCCCACATGCATTCATCACAACACCCTTTCCAGCCCTACAACATAGCAAACAACCAAGCAAATAAATCACAACCCAAAAATTGACCAATAGAAAAGACGAGGGCCACGATGAGACCAGTGTCTGGAGCACGTCACTGAGAGGCAAACAGCCCCCCCAACCCAACGACACAAGGCTTCAAACGACAAATAGACTGCTGCCCATAACACAAACCCACCCCGCTATTGCACCCCTCCGTGTACAAAACACTCGACAACCTTTCCAGCGAGAGAGTCAACGGGGGTCAAAGAATCAAACTCCAAAGAGGAGTTGTCACGGGTCGACACTCAACGCTGGAGAAAGCCGCGAGCCACAAATACATCGATGGTGCAAGGCCACTAGAGAGAGGGACGTTCGCAAAGCGCACACCACGAAATGAAGAAATGACGCGAGTCCCACAAAAAACCCACAATCCAAAGGGAGGAATAAAGACACAACCCGCTACTTTTTCCCTCAGAAGGGGAGTGGCTCACGAGAGGACGAGGAATTCCCTCGACGGCAAAGGCACGAGATAGGATTGCCACCCTCATGCCCATCGGCGGGGAAAATTGCGATCTCGATGGAGCTCAGACCGAGGGATGGGCTTTTCATTCCCTGGACACCCAACCCTTCCGCGAGGGCATGTCGAGGAACGGTCGGGAGGGACTAGGGTGGCCAGCCCAACGGGTTGATACGCTCTTCATCCATCCCATACTTGACCGCACCCCGAAAATCTCGCCTCACGGAAGATTTGAGCTACCAGGCGCACGTGCAACCACTCCCTCGACCCAACCACCAGCGAAAAAGCTCACCCAAGCAACACATCAACCGCCACCGCCTTTTCGAGAGAACAAACTATGGAAGCCCACACCCTTGGCCCATGCCTTCCAACGAACAAAAGACCGAGCACCGCCGCTACGAATGAGTCTGAATTTATCCATCATTTTTACCAAGCACCTCAACTCTGCAGCAACCATGCCCGGCCGAACAGATCGTCGGAAGGGCTCCCAAGAAACAGGCTTCCGAACCCCCTGCAGAAACACATTGGGGGGGAGAAAAACAAAGGATGGGTGGGACAAGCACAAGCATGGCATGCAAGCACACACAAAAAAGCAAGCGTTACCTTGAGACAAGCAACCAACGATGTTCCCGCCAAACACC
>CM062817.1:1018189408-1018244408 GCA_031772625.1 Pinus tabuliformis
TGACTGCCTGCGGCAACCACGATGCGAAGGCAAAGGAAGGAAGCAAATGCAAATCAAGAGGGTCACTACACAATACAAGGACACATATCCAAACAGGAGGAGGGATCGGGCAGCTCCGCACCCCACGCACCCTACGTACAGGCAACCTAGGGGATTTCCCACAGCTTTACCGACCGGACGATGAATAATTTTCCCCTACGGCCACCTCCACGCAAAGGAGGGAGGTCGAAGCGTTCCACCTCGAAATCCTTCTTCCAAATAGCTCCCACAATCGATGACTATAGTAGCAAGCCTCCTCCCCATTGGACCACGAACGCATACACAATTGAAACAAAAGGTGACCCCCAACCCTCCTCGTAGAGAGGCCAACTAGGAGTCCACCTGGGCAACAGCAACGATGGACCTCAATCGCATGATCACCTGCGGCAGCCTCAATGCAAAGGAAACGGAAGGAAACAAAACAACAAGACCAACCGAGCCCACAACCTCTCTTAGAAATGCTCCCCGACCCTCCACGCCACGCACCGAGGCCACCTAGGCGGTCCACCCGCGGCAGCTGACGGTGGACCTCGATCACTTGACCGCTGCGGAAACCACGATGCGAAGGCAAAGGAAGGAAGCAAATGCAAATCAAGAGGGTCGCTACACAATACAAGGACACATATCCAAACAGGAGGAGGGATCGGGCAGCCTCGCACCCCACGCACCCTACGTACAGGTAACCTAGGGGATTTCCCACAGCTTTACCGACCAGACGATGAATAATTTTCCCCTACGACCACCTCCACGCAAAGGAGGGAGGTCGAAGCGTTCCACCTCGAAATCCTTCTTCCAAATAAGACCAACTGAGCCCACAACCTCTTCTCAGAAATGCCCCTCGACCCTCCACGCCATGCACCGAGGCCACCTAGGAGTCCACCTGCGCCAGCTGATGGTGGACCTCGATCACTTGACCGCTGCGGCAACCACGATGCGAAGGCAAAGGAAGGAAGCAAATGCAAATCAAGAGGAGGGTCGCCACACAATACAAGGACACATATCCAAACAGGAGGAGGGATCGGGCAGTCTCGCACCCCACGCACCCTACGTACAGGCAACCTAGGAGATTTCCCACAGCTTTACCGACCAGATGATGAATAATTTTCCCCTATGGCCACCTCCACGCAAAGGAGGGAGGTCGAAGCGTTCCACCTCAAAATCCTTCTTCCAAATAAGACCAACCGAGCCCACAACCTCTTCTCAGAAATGCCCCCCGACCCTCCACGCCACGCACCGAGGCCACCTAGGAGTCCACCCACGCCAGCTGACGGTGGATCTCGATCACTTGACCGCTGCGGCAACCATGATGCTAGGCAAAGGAAGGAAGCAAATGAAAATCAAGAGGAGGGTCGCCACACAATACAAGGACACATATCCAAACAGGAGGAGGGATCGGGCAGCCCCGCACGCCATGCACCCTACGTACAGGCAACCTAGGAGATTTCCCACAGCTTTACCGACCGGACGATGAATAATTTTCCCCTACGGCCACCTCCACGCAAAGGAGGGAGGTCGAAGCGTTCCACCTCGAAATCCTTCTTCCAAATAAGACCAACCGAGCCCACAACCTCTTCTCAGAAATGCCCCCCGACCCTCCACGCCACGCACCGAGGCCACCTAGGAGTCCACCCGCGCCAGCTGACAGTGGACCTCGATCACTTGACCGCCTGCGGCAACCACGATGTGAAGGCAAAGGAAGGAAGCAAATGCAAATCAAGAGGGTCACTACACAATACAAGGACACATATCCAAACAGGAGGAGGAATCGGGCAGCTCCACACCCCACGCACCCTACGTACAGGCAACCTAGGAGATTTCCCACAGCTTTACCGACCGGACGATGAATAACTTTCCCCTATGGCCACCTCCACGCAAAGGAGGGAGGTCGAAGCGTTCCACCTCGAAATCCTTCTTCCAAATAGCCCCCACCATCGATGACTATAGTAATAGAAAGCCTCCTCCCCATTGGACCACAAGCACATACACAATTGAAACAAAAAATGCCCATAAACGTTGTGACTTAACATTTCCAACCGCACAAGCCTGCCACGCACGCAAGATGCAAGGGAAAATCCGACCCCTCGATCAAACATATGGGCCAACACATCTATCAAAACCTCAAAGCCAACACAACCACGAACGATATGCACTTTGAAAGGAATGCCAAACCTTGACTTTACAACAAGGAGAACAGCACCTCACATCGCCCGATGGAAAAAGAAAGCAAGAGGGAGGGTAGGTGGTTTACAACCAAAACCCTTCCACGTCCCTCTTAAATGTATGCATCTCAACTGACAATGCCAACACGGAAAGAGTACAAGCACAAGACACCAGCACCATAAACTGCCGAACAATGAAGAGGCTAGCCATCAAAAGGAGCCACAGCACAACAACCCATACAACTCCCAAAACTTGGAGCAGAAGGGGAATTTTTCACACATGCCTCCTGTTAGCACTTGAAATTTCACCTCAGGCTGAAAAGGCAAATATCAAAAGCTACATCAAACCATTCAGCCTCGTAGCTAGCCCTACGGGGCAGGAGAAGGCTCTCTCTGGTCAATCTCGGTAAATTTTCAATAGGAAGAGATGACCAATCAAGGTAACAGTGATTTTAGGCTAGTAAACTGATTTGAAGGTTGATTTGGGGGTTTTTGGTGGCAAATTGAGGGAATGGCAATTTTGGGTGCGGGGATTTGACACAGTTTCTGCAAGGGGGTCTTTGGGGCAAGGTAGGAACTTGTATTGATGTCTTTATCTGAAAGGGATGATTTAGAAGAAAGATGAGAGGGCTAAAGAGAGAAAACAATGGATTTGAATTCTCTTTAGACAGCAGAAAACATAGAAATTAAACAAATTTAAAAGCAGAGCATGGCTAGCATGAATTCTAACTTTATCACTTCATTTGTTTAATATGCAGCAGTATAGAAAGGAAATGAATCACATAACAAAGCTTACAATAACATGTAGAAACACACCATCAACACATGAGTCCACAAGAATCCCAATGATGACTGCAAAACCCTGGTCTTCCTTAGCCAAAAATTGCAGAGATACAAGTGAAATATACAATGATAGCTCCTCCCTCAAGAGTCCAACCTTCCAACCCTTGAAAATGACTAAGAAAATACATAATATAGGCAAGCCAACCTCTTCCCTTGCCTCCAGGGGTCGAGCTCATCCTTCTAGGAGCTGTTTCAACCAATTCTAAACTGAGCACTAGAATCTAGGCAGTCAAAACAACTTGCCTCTATAAACTTGGAAACCAGTTCATACATTCAATTTTACCCTTTACATGAAAGAAACTTCTAGAAGAGTAAAACAAGAGTAAAAGTATCCAAAAAGTGCCACAAGTACAGTCGAAAGGACCACCATCGACCTCAGCAAGTCAAACTGGAGCTAAACTGCAAATTCTGGGCTGAACTGGTCAAATCTGGCACAAATTCCTCAACGGGTCGCGCACTTTGGAGCCCTATTTGGAGGCCTTCCCAGTGTTAGAATGAGGTGCAGGATAGCTCGTTGGAAAGGTATCTGAGTCTACTTTCCAACCCAACTAGAAGTTTGGATGTGGAGGAAATTTGCCTAGTCAAAAGTCAATTCTCCCAATACTACTTCTGCAGCTCAAAAAAGGGGCAAAAAGTCAAAATTTGGCTGTATTTTGACCTTTTGGAGGCCCAAAACTCCATGAAAACTCAAGGTAATGCATAAGCATATGTAAATTTGCATGAAAAATCCAAAAATGCTGAGTTTTTTCAAAACGGAGCTACGATGATAAAGGGTCTCACCGGGGGTGACCCGTTGAGAAGCCAAAACCTGTAAATTTCCCAAAATACCAAAATTACCCAAAATTCTCCAACATTTTTGGGATTTTTGCTGTAGATGATTCTAGTTAGTGCCATGATCCTTGAGGGATGCCTCAGCCAAGATACGGAGGGGATTTGGCCTCCTTCTCCGTTTTAGTGCCTTCGGTCAACCTCCTTTGAAAAACTTTCATTTTAGCCTTGCAGACATGCATCCTTGCCCAATAACCTATGATGACCGCCCTTTCCACCCTTATGAGGCCTCCTCTGTACCTCAACCTCTGTATATGACGAATGGTCATCACGTTGCTCATAAGTTTCGGTTTCTGACATGGTTTAGGAGCAAAGTGGGCAAATTGAACTGCTGCCTCTGCCTGCAAAAGTACTGAACTCTATGCTGTTTCAAAGGGAAAAACATGAGGGGAATGTTAGGGGAGGGAACTTCTTAACGAGGAATGGGAATATATGAAAATAACCGGGAATTTCAAGGGAAACTTTACAAATTGTCATGCATATAAGAACACATTTTAACATTGGGAAATCATTTGCAAAGAACATCTCATATGGGACAAAAACATGTATGATAATGAACATGGAAGGGGAATACATGTATCAATAGGGACATAGGGACACCATACACCAAATTTGCTTATAGGAGTTCATGTGTGTCATAAGGCAAATTTTTCTCTTTTTGTTCTTAAGGAGTACATGCACATTAAGGAGTACATACACATTATTTTCACATAAAGGGAAAGTGTTCATGTACAAGGGGATGTCAAGGGTATATAGGGGTTATGTACATGCCTTTAGATATACAGCAACTTTTAATTTCACATGACTCTTTTCTTTATTTTCAAATGTATCTTTTCCTTTTGTTCTATTTTTGCATGTGTATGGTAGACGGAATTAGGGTTTTGTGTGCTTGTGAGAGGGATAGGATTTATAGTTTAGGGATGGGGAAAAAGTTTAAATTTTATGTACAAATAATATGGGAAAGAGATGAAAGCATGACTGTGAATGAAAGGGGAAAAGAGGGAAGGGACCAAATGGGACAAAATCACTTGAAACAGTCACAAAACCCTAGCATTTTACAAACATTAACAAGCAGCCATATAAGTCTTTTCATTTGCATGTTTTGAGGTTAAAATCATAGCATGAGGGCTTACATCCATCACCAACCTCAAAAAAAATGTGTAAAGAGCCTATCTTGAATAAATTTGATGATTTGGAGGAATATTGGGCAATTTTTTTGAAGTTTGCAGCAAGACAGCTCAACGGGTTGCGGTCGCGCACCTTGCCCAACGGGTCGCGCACCTCTGGCTCAACGGGTCGTGCACCTTACAGGAGGCTTTTGGAGGCCTTCCCGATGTCAGAATCGGGCACAGAATGGCTCGTTGGAAAGGTCTTTGAGTCTAACTTCCAACGCAAGTAGAATTTTTCAATTTAGAGTTGATTTGACCTGTCAAAAATCAAATCTCCAAGACTGGTCAAAAAGTACCAAATAAGGCTGCCTGAAGGAAGAGTACTGTTGCAGTCAACTTTTGAATGCCTTCCTCAACCCCAAATTGAGCTCAGGATAGCTCATTGGAAAGATTTTTGTGTCTAGTTATCATTTTACCCATCAAACAAATCATTTGGCCAACCCAGCTAGGAGAAAATGTGATTTTACCAAGGTCACTTCAGAGGTGTCTTTGATTCTCCTGAGGCAACAGTATTCTTGACATTTCTCTCAAAAAATGACACCTGTGCAAAAATTGAAGGAGGTTTTTATTATTTTCCATGTTATGAGAAAAAACCTCTCTCAGTTTCCCAAAATGCATCTTTTATTGCTCTGAAACATCATTTGAGTGAAACTTGTCCCGATGTGTGAAACAAGGAATTTTGTCGAAATGAAGCGAAATGAAGGGGATAGGGGGCTTCTAAATTCTTGGGGAAATTTTTGGAAGTAGGGAGGGATGTTAGGAAGTAGGGGAAAGTGGAATCTCAGAGGTTGAGTGAGGGGAAGAGGTGCAAAAGGGCAAAACACAGGCCCAACCTAGAAAATTGCCAGGTTGTAGCTAGAAACTAGGGTTTGTGCAAAAATGAGGAATTTGGCGGATCTAAGGGATGGGAAGCATTTGATAAGGTATATTAAGGATAAGGGAAGGTGTATGAACATCAGGAAACAAGTTTTGCCGATGATTTGACCATCCAAGAGAAATTGCCTTCAAAACCCTAGGAGAGGGAAATGAACTTGCCAAAGCACAACTGAAGCATGAATAAGGTGTAAAATGACTCGTTCGACACTGACATGATAATGACAACCCTCTGAATGATGATAGGCTCAGCTGAATGATGACATGGATTGACATTTGGGCAAACCCTAGACCTAATGCCTAGTGACCAAATTTTTCTTGAAAACTCTTTGAAATGACAAAATTTGACCTTGACACTTCAAAATCACTTTGTAAGAGCATATTTTATCACTGTAGGAAGGCTGGAAAGACTGACACTAACATTGGCTCCAATGGGGATGGTAGCTCCTTGGAGGTGCCAAGAACCTTAGACCTCTGGGAGAGCAGACCAGTGCCTTACAATCATTGGGCAATGGAGTCATTATTTTGAACGGATAACACAAAACCTTTGACACATTTATTGAATGAAACTTGACTAAAAACTGACTGAAACTTAACTGAAACTTGACTCAAACCGACTCGATGACAAACTGAAATAACTTAAAAAAACTCACTCAATAGACCAAACACAAATGACTCATGACTGACTTAACTAAAACAAGAGAAGGGCAGCAGTCCATCAAGATGTGAAATCATGATGACAACCACCTTGTTTCTTACAAGACTATATACATCAAACTATATCAAAATGCCAATGCAACCAATCAAGCAGATGCCTTCTTGATTGATTCTCCTGATTAGATCTTCTGGTCAACAATACAAACCTATCACTGGGCATCCAAAAACATAGCTGACCATGATCTCCTTCATCACTGAACACTGCAATAAACACTATCACTGCTGGCTGCAACAAATCTGCCATTGGATCCTGGAAAACATGAAGTCTTGACATTGCCACCTCCTGCTGAAAGAACAAGGTATCTTTTGTTTCAAATTCTAATCTGCCTTCCTCATGTGCTTCAGTGAAGGTATGCTCATGGGCTTCAAACAACTCTGAACAAATGGATGAGCAGATCTCTTCTTGGGATAACATTTCAAAACATGAGACATATGAGGAAGAATCTGAAATGGAATCCTGAATGATCTGATCTTTTGTAGTTTGAATACATGGTAAGTCATCCTCATATGATATGATAGCCAGATTCTCATTACATTCATCAATCATGAGAAAAGAAATTTCAGATGTTTCGTGAAACCCAACACTAACATTTCTATCAGCTATCATAGATTCATCCAGAGAAACCTTTTTACTTACTTGAACGAAGATCTTGTCTTGTTTTTCACAGAGGCAAGGAACTACCTCCTCATGACGATCTAGTACTGGTGAGATGAGAGCATTTAGGTCTGCTACTCCATTGTCTTCATTTGAGGCAGCCGCGACAATACAACTCTCTTTTATAAGATCCGAAACAACATGTTTTGCCTCATCACAATTTATCCCTCGATCTGATTTGTCATCGTCACTTTCTGAGATTGGAACATTACTTTCCTGCATTACCTGCATGCTATCTTCTTCTATGGACAGATATGAAACAACATTTTCTCTTTCCTCATTTTCAGCCATATGGAAATCTTCAGCCTGCTGATCTTGAAAAGTGTCTTCTAAGATTTCTGTGTGCTGCTGAAATGGATTCTCATACAGAGCCTCCATAATCTCAACGTCCATAAAATTATCATCTTCATAAAACTTCTCAAGGCTTTCAATAAAACTATAGGCATGCTTGCAACAGTCTTGAACTAAATTTAATGATGGGTAAGAGTCCATATATCTTTCAATGAACAAGGCATGAAAATCCTTTAAACAATAAATACAAGCAGGCGGCAAACTTTCATACCATGATTGGGCTTTACCTTCCAGAGTGGCCAAGAATATTTTCATCAAGCAATCTTCAGGAAAATCAACCTTCAACTTGCGAATATGCATATGAAATCTAACTAGATGTAAAGCAGCATCCTTCTTACCATCATCATTAAATATAGGCAGATTCCTTGACCAATCTACCTTTGGAATTTTATTTGGAAAACCAGGGATGTGATCTCGGCTCAAGGGAACATATCTTCTTGCGATCCGATCCATCTTGAAAATCTCAAAGCTACTGATCTCTCTGCAGTGAAGTCACCATGAAGCATTGATCTCTGGATTTTTCAGTGAAGGAGTCGCCAGTGAATGATTTCAACCTTTCAAGTGTCTGATCGTTGTCCACTATCAACAATCAGATCTGAACTTGATATATGTACTGGGGTAAAATGAAAATGAAGTGGTCGTATTCACAAGCTCACGGAGATTGACTGAAGCAGCGTTTATCTACTAACGCCGATGTAAAACAAGAGCGTTTTCGAAGGCTACCTGGCGTATCTTCAGGCTCCGTCTAAGACTTGTGAAACAAACACATCAACACACAAACAAGTTTGTTCTCCCCAGTATGGTCGCCAGTATGTTAGCACTTGAAATTTCACCTCAGGCTGAAAAGGCAAATCTCAAAAGCTACATCAAACCATTCAGCCTCGTAGCTAGCCCTATGGGGCAGGAGAAGGCTCTCTCCGGTCAATCTCAGTAAATTTTCAATAGGAAGAGATGACCAATCAAGGTAACACTGATATTAGGCTAGTAAACTAATTTGAAGGTTGATTTGGGGGTTTTTGGGGTTTTTGGTGGCAAATTGAGGGAATGGCAATTTTGGGTGCGGGGATTTGACACAGTTTCTGCAGGGGGGTCTTTGGGGCAAGGTAGGAACCTGTATTGATGTCTTTAGCTGAAAGGGATGATTTAGAAGAAAGATGAGAGGGCTAAAGAGAGCAAAAAATGGATTTGAATTCTCTTTAGACAGCAGAAAACATAGAAATTAAACAAATTTAAAAGCAGAGCATGGCTAGCATGAATTCTAACTTTATCACTTCATTTGTTTAATATGCAGCAGTATAGAAAGGAAATGAATCACATAAAAAAGCTTAAAATAACATGTAGAAACACACCATCAACACATGAGTCCACAAGAATCCAAATGATGACTGCAAAACCCTGGTCTTCCTTAGCCAAAAATTGCAGAGATACAAGTGAAATATACAATGATAGCTCCTACCTCAAGAGTCCAACCTTCCAACCCTTGAAAATGACTAAGAAAATACATAATATAGGCAAGCCAATCTCTTCCCTTGCCTCTAGGGGTCGAGCTCATCCTTCTAGGAGTTGTTTCAACCAATTCTAAACTGAGCACTAGAATCTAGGCAGTCAAAACAACTTGCCTCTATAAACTTGGAAACCAGTTCATACATTCAATTTTACCCTTTACATGAAAGAAACTTCTAGAAGAGTAAAAAAAGAGTAAAAGTATTCAAAAAGTGCCACAAGTACAGTCAAAAGGACCACCATCGACCTCAGCAAGTCAAATTGGAGCTAAACTGCAAATTCTGGGCTGAACTGGTCAAATCTGGCACATCATCCTCAACGGGTCGCGCACTTTGGAGCCCTGTTTGGAGGCCTTCCCGGTGTTAGAATGAGGTGCAGGATAGCTCGTTTGAAAGGTCTCTGAGTCTACTTTCCAACCCAACTAAATTTTTGGATTTGGAGGTCATTTTACTAGTAAAAAGTCAATTCTCCAAAGACTACTTCTGCAGCTCAAAAAAGGGGCAGAAAGTCAAAATTTGGCTGTATTTTGACCTTTTGGAGGCCCAAAACTCCATGAAAACTCAAGGTAATGTATGGGCATATGTAAATTTGCATGAAAAATCCAAAAATGCTGAGTTTTTGCAAAACGGAGCTACGATGACAAAGGGTCTCACCGGGGGTGAGACCCGTTGAGAAGCCAAAACCTGTAAATTTCCCAAAAATACCAAAATTCTGCAAAATTTTTGGGATTTGTGTTGTAGATGATGCTAGTTAGTGCCATGATCCTTGAGGGATGCCTCAGCCAAGATACGGAGGGGATTTGGCCTCCTTCTCCGTTTTAGTGCCTTCGGTCAACCTCCTTTGAAAAACTTTCATTTTAGCCTTGCAGACATGCATCCTTGCCCAATAACCTATGATGACTGCCCTTTCCACCCTTATGAGGCCTCCTCTGTACCTAAACCTCAGTAGATGACGAATGGTCATCACTTTGCTCATAAGTTTCGGTTTCTGACATGGTTTAGGAGCAAAGTGGACAAATTGAACTGTTGCCTCTGCCCGCAAAAGTACTGAACTCTATGCTGTTTCAAAGGGAAAAACATGAGGGGAATGTTAGGGGAGGGAACTTCTTAACGAGGAATGGGAATATATGAAAATAACCGAGAATTTTCAAGGGAAACTTTACAAATTGTCATGCATATAAGAACACATTTTAACATTGGGAAATCATTTGCAAAGAACATCTCATATGGGACAAAAACATGTATGATAATGAACATGGAAGGGGCATACATATATCAATAGGGACATAGGGACACCATACACCAAATTTTCTTATAGGAGTTCATGTGTGTCATAAGGAAAATTTTGCTCTTTTTGTTCTTAAGGAGTACATGCACATTAAGGAGTACATACACATTATTTTCACATAAAGGGAAAGTGTTCATGTACAAGTGGATGTCAAGGGTATATAGGGGTTATGTACATGCCTTTAGATATACAACAACTTTTAATTTCACATGACTCTTTCCTTTATTTTCAAATTTATCTTTTCCTTTTGTTCTATTTTTGCATGTGTATGGTAGAGGGAATTAGGGTTTTGTGTGCTTGTGAGAGGGATAGGATTTATAGTAACTTTAGGGATGGGGAAAAAGTTTACATTTTATGTACAAATAATATGGGAAAGAGATGAAAGCATGACTGTGAATGAAAGGGGAAAAGAGGGAAGGGACCAAATGGGACAAAATCACTTGAAACAGTCACAAAACCCTAGCATTTTACAAACATTAACAAGCAGCCATATAAGTCTTTTCATTTGCATGATTTGAGGTTAAAATCATAGCATGAGGGCTTACATCCATCACCAACCTCCAAAACAATGTGTAAAGAGCCTATCTTGAACAAATTTGATGATTTGGAGGAAGATTGGGCAATTTTTTTGAAGTTTGCAGCAAGACAGCTCAACGGGTCGCGCACCTTGCCCAACGGGTCGCGCACCTCTGGCTCAACGGGTCGTGCACCTTGCAGGAGGCTTTTGGAGGCCTTCCCGGTGTTGGAATCAGGCGCAGGATGGCTCGTTGGAAAGGTCTTTGAGTCTAATTTACAACCCAAGTGGAATTTTTCAATTGGGAGTTGATTTGACCTATAAAAAATCAAATCTCCCAAGACTGGTCAAAAAGTGCCAAATGAGGCTGCCTGAAGGAAGAGTACTGTTGCAGTCAACTTTTGAATGCCTTCCTCAACCCCAAATTGAGCTCATGATAGCTAATTGGAAATATATTTGTGTCTAGTTATCATTTTACCCATCAAGAAAATCATTTGGCCAACCCAGCTAGGAGAAAGCTTGATTTTCCCAAGGTCACGCCAGAGGTGTCTTTGATTCTCCTGAGGCAACGGTATGCTTGACATTTCTCTCAAACAATGACACCTGTGAAAGAATTGAAAGAGGTTTTTCTTATTTGACATGTTATGAGCAAAAACCTCTCTCAGTTTCCCAAAATTCATCTTTTATTGCTCTGAAACATCATTTGCGTGAAACTTGTCCCGATGTGTGAAACAAGGAATTTTGTCGAAATGAAGCGAAATGAAGGGGATAGGGGGATTCTAAATTCTTGGGGAAATTTTTGGAAGTAGGGAGTGATGTTAGGAAGTAGGGGAAAGTGGAATCTCAAAGGTTGAGTGAGGGGAAGAGGTGCAAAAGGGAAAAACACAAGCCCAACCTAGAAAATTGCCAGGCTGTAGCTAAAAACTAGGGTTTGTGCAAAAATGAGGAATTTGGCGGATCTAAGGGATGGGAATCATTTGATAAGGTATATTAAGGATAGGGGAAGGTGTATGAACATCAGGAAACAATTTTTGCCGATGATTTGACCATCCAAGAGAAATTGCCTTCAAAACCCTAGGAGAGGGAAATGAACTTGCCAAAGCACAACTGAAGCATGAATAAGGTGTAAAATGACTCGTTCGACACTGACATGATAATGAAAACCCTCTGAATGATGATAGGCTCATCTGAATGATGACATGGACTGACATTTGGGCAAACCCTAGACCTAATTCCTAGTGACCAAACTTTGCTTGAAAACTCTTTGAAATGACAAAATTTGACCTTGACACTTCAAAATCACTTTGTAAGAGCATATTTGATCACTGTAGTAAGGCTGGAAAGACTGACACTAACACCTCCAAGGACAAGCATGGCCAACATTACCGCTCATGCGCTACCGAGTGGGTATGGAGAGAAGATGAAAATCGGACACCCTACAAATGACCCAAGGCCATTCTTGAGGCAAACCCGAAAAACCAACTCAATTACCAACCCACCTTTCACACGAAAAGCAAAACCCTCCACACCAAATAGGGAGGAGGTAAACAATATAACGAGGAGCAAATTTCAATGGAGCCACAAATGGCTTCCCAGCCCAATGAAATTTCTCTATTCGCAACAACCGACGGGCACGATAGCGACATAGGCAACGACTGAGTTTTGGGGCTTCCATTTGGGACCCGCAACAACGAAGGCTGAAAGGAGCGTCGAGAAAAATTTCAACATTCTTATCGTTGGGATGGGAAAGATGGATGGGGATGAGCATGGCCCACATTACCACTCATGTGCTACCGAGCGGGGATGGAGTGAAGACGAAAACCGGCCGCCCTTCAAATGACCCAAGGCCATCGTTCAGGCAAACCCAAAACACAACTCGATCACAAACCCACCTTTCACACGGAAAGAAAACCTACTGCTGGTATCATGGGAAGGGGCACGAGGGGACTAGGACGAGCCAGGGAGCCACACAACAAAAGCCCATATAGCTCCAAGAACTTGGAGAGCAAAAGGGGAATTGTTCACATATGCCTCCTGGGGCGAGCCTGGCCAACATTACCGCTCATGTGCTACCGAGTGGGGATGGAGTGAAGACGAAAATCGGCCGCCCTACAAATGACCCAAGGCCATCGTTCAGGCAAACCCAAAAATACAACTCGATCGCCAACCCACCTTTCACACGGAAATAAAACCTATCGCTGGTATCATCTGGAGGGGCACGCGGGGACCAGGACGAGCCAAGGAGCCACACCACAATAGCCCATACAGCTCCAAGAACTTGGAGAGCGGAAGGGGAATTGTTCACATATGCCTCCCAGGCTGAGCCTGGACAACATCACCGCTCATGCGCTACTGAGTGGGGATGGAGAGAGGATGAAAATCGCCCGCCCTACAAACGACCCAAGGCCATCGTTCAAGCAAACCCGAAAACACAACTCGATTACCAACCCACCTTTCACACGGAAAGAAAACCTGTCGCTGGTATCATTTGGAGGGGCACAAGGGGACCAAGACGAGCCAGGGAGCCACACCACAACAGCCAAAACAACTCCAAGGACTTGGAGAGCGGAAGGGGAATTGTTCACATATGCCTCCCAGGCCGAGCGTGCCAGCATTACCACTCTTGCGCTTATGAGTGGGGATGGAGAGAAGATGAAAATCGGCGGCCCTACAAACAACCCAAGGCAATTGTTCAGGCAAACACGAAAACACAACTCAATTACCAACCCACCTTTCACACGGAAAGGAAACCTGTCGCTGGTATCATCTGGAGGGGCACGCGGGGACCAAGACGAGCAAGGGAGCCACACCACAACAGCCCATACAGCTCCAACAACTTGGAGAGCGGAAGGGGAATTGTTCACATATGCCTCCCAAGCCGAGCCTGGCCAACATTACCGCTCATGCGCTACCGAGTGGGGATGGAGAGAAGATGAAAATCGCCTGCCCTACAAACGACCCAAGGCCATCGTTCAGGAAAACGCGAAAACACAACTCAATTACCAACCCACCTTTCACACGGAAAAGAAACCTGTCACTGGTATCATCTGAAGGGGCACGCGGGGACCAAGATGGGCCAGGGAGCCACACAACAACAGCCCATACAACTCCAAGAACTTGGAGAGTGGAAGGGGAATTGTTCACATATGCCTCCCAGGCCGGGCCTGGCCAACATTACCGCTCATGCGCTACCGAGTGGGGATGGAGAGAAGATGAAAATCGCCCGCCCTACAAATGACCCAAGGCCATCATTCAGTCAAACGGGAAAACACAACTCAATTACCAACCCACCTTTCACACGGAAAGGAAACCTATCGCTGGTATCATCTGAAGGGGCACGCGGGGACCAAGACAAGCCAGGGAGCCACACAACAACAGCCCATACAGCTCCAAGAACTTGGAGAGCGGAAGGGGAATTGTTCACATATGCCTCCCAAGCCGAGCCTGGCCAAAATTACAGCTCATGCGCTACCGAGTGGGGATGGAGAGAAGATGAAAATAGCCCGCCCTACAAACGACCCAAGGCCATCGTTCAGGCAAACAGGAAAACACAACTCAATTACCAACCCACCTTTCACATGGAAAGGAAACCTGTCGCTGGTATCATCTGAAGGGGCACGCAGGGACCAAGACGAGCCAGGGAGCCACACAACAACAGCCCATATAGCTCCAAGAACTTGGAGAGCAGAAGGGGAATTGTTCACATATGCCTCCCAGGCCGAGCCTGGCCAAAATTACAGCTCATGCGCTACCAAGTGGGGATGGAGAGAAGATGAAAATCGCCCGCCCTACAAACGACCCAAGGCCATCGTTCAGGCAAACACGAAACACAACTCAATTACCAACCCACCTTTCACACGGAAAGGAAACATGTCGCTGGTATCATCTGAAGGGGCACACGGGGACCAAGACGAGCCAAGGAGCCACACCACAATAGCCCATACAGCTCCAAGAACTCCAAGAGCTCCAAGAACTTGGAGAGCGGAAGGGGAATTGTTCACATATTCCTCCCAGGCCGAGCCTGGCCAAAATTACCGCTCATGCGCTACCGAGTGGGGATGGAGAGAAGATGAAAATCGGCCGCCCAACAAACGACCCAAGGCCATCGTTCAGGCAAACGCGAAAACACAACTCAATTACCAACCCACCTTTCACACGGAAAGAAAACTTGTCGCTCGGATCATCTGGAATTTGAATGGGCCCCCGCATGACCGAAACGAAGCAGCAAGGGAGAGCTAGGCAAAGGAGCAGCAAGAACATGCACAAAGCCAACCTCGGGTCACAACTTAGCATTTTTCATACGGGCTCGTTGGCCCGTGCGCACCCTCGCCCGAACGAATTTGCATGGGCGCCCGAACGACCGAAACGAAGCCACAAGGGAGAGCCAGGAAACGAGCTGCATGAACGTGCACAAAACCAACCTCGGGTCACAACTTAGCATTTTTGATACGGGCTCGTTCGCCCGGGCGCGCCCTCACCCTAACGACCCGCCCGAACGAGTTCACACGGGCGCCCTCAAATGACCCGCCCGAACGATTTTTCATGGGCGCCCGAACGACCGAAACGAAGCCACAAGGGAGAGCCGAGAAAAGAGATCTGCACGAACGTGCACAAAGCCAACCTCGGGTCACAACTTAGCATTTTTGATATGGTCTCGTTCGCCCAGGCGCGTCGTCGCCCGAACGAACGAGTTCACACGGGCGCCCTCAAACGACCCGCTCAAACGACCGAAACGAAGTGACAAGGGAGAGCCGGGCAAACGAGCTGCACGAACGTGCACAAAGCCAACCTCGGGTCACAACTTAGCATTTTTGATACGGGCTCGTTCGCCCAGGCGTGCCCTCGCCTGAACGACCCGCCCAAACAAGTTCACACGGGCGCCCTCAAACGACCCGCCCGAACGACCGAAACGAAGCAACAAGGGAGAGCCGGGCAAACGAGCTGCATGAACGTGCACAAAGCCAACCTCGGGTCACAACTTAGCATTTTTGATACGGGCACACCCTCGCCCGAACGACCTGCACGAATGAGTTCACATGGGCACCCTCAAACGACCCGCCCGAACGACCGAAACGAAACGACAAGGGAGAGCCGGGAAAACGAGCTGCACGAACGTGCACAAAGCCAACCTCGGGTCACAACTTAGCATTTCTGATACGGGCTCGTTCACCCGGGCGCGCCCTCGCCCGAACGACCCGCCCGAACGAGTTCACATGGGCGCCCTCAAACGACCCACCCGAACGACCGAAACGAAGCGACAAGGGAGAGTCGGGCAAACGAGCTGCATGAACGTGCACAAAGCCAACCTCGGGTCAGAACTTAGCATTTTTGATACGGTCGCACCCTCGCCCGAAAGACCCACATGAACGAGTTCACGCGGGCACCCTCAAACGACCCGCCCGAACGACCGAAACGAAGTGACAAGGGAGAGTCGGGCAAACGAGCTGAACGAACATTCACAAAGCCAACCTCGCGTCACAACTTAGCATTTTTTATACGGGCTCGTTCGCCCGGGCGCACCCTCGCCCGAACGACCCTCCCGAATGAGTTCACGTGGGCGCCCTCAAAGGACCCGCCCAAATGACCCAAACGAAGCGACAAGGGAGAGCCGGGAAAATGAGCTGCACGAACGTGCACAAAGCCAACCTCGGGTCACAACTTAGCATTTTTGATACGGGCTCATTCGCCTGGGCGCGCCCTCGTGCGAACGAGTTCACACGGGTGCCCTCAAACGACCCGCCTGAATGACCGAAACGAAGCGACAAGGGAGAGCCGGGCAAACGAGCTGCACGAACGTGCACAAAGCCAACCTCGAGTCACAACTTAGAATTTTTGATACGGGCGCGCCCTCGCCTGAATGACCCGCACGAACGAGTTCACACAAGCGCCCTCAAACGATGGCCCCAACGACCGAAACGAAGCGACAAGGGAGAGCTGAGCAAACGTGCTGCACGAATGTGCAGAAAGCCAACCTCGGGTCACAACTTAGAATTTTTGATATGGGCTCGTTCGCCCGGGCGCGCCCTCACGCGAACGAGTTCACAAGGGTGCCCTCAAACGATCCGCCCGAACGACCCAAACGAAGCGACAAGGGAGAGTCGGGCAAACGAGCTGCACGAACATGCATAAAGCCAACCTCGGGTCACAACTTAGCATTTTTGATATGGGCTCATTCGCCTGGGCGCGCCCTCGCCTGAACAACCCGCCCGAACGAGTTCACGCGGGCACCCTCAAACGACCCAAACGAAGCGACAAGGGAGAGTCGGGCAAACGAGCTGCACGAACGTGCAAAAAGCCAACCTTGGGTCACAACTTAGCATTTTTGATACGGGCTCGTTCGCCCGGGCGCGCCCTCGCCCGAACCACCCGCCCAAACGATTTCAAGTGGGCACCCTCAAACGACTCGCTCGAACGACCCAAACGAAGCGACAAGGGAGAGTCGGGCAAACGAGCTGCACGAACATGCACAAAGCGAACCTCGGGTCACAAATTAGCATTTTTGATACGGGCTCGTTCACCCGGGCATGCCCTCGCCCGAACGACCCGCCCGAACGAGTTCACACGGCGCCCTCAAACGACCCGCCCGAACGATTTCGCATGGGCGCCTGAACGACCGAAACGAAGCGACAAGGAAGAGCCGGGAAAAAAGGCAGCACGAACGTGCACAAAGCCAACCTCGGGTCACAACTTAGCATTTTTGATACGGGCTCGATCGCCCGGGCGCGCCCTCGCCCAAACGACCCGCCCGAACAAGTTCACACGGGCGCCCTCAAACGATCCGCCCGAATGATTTTGCATGGGCGCCCGAACGACCGAAACAAACCGACAGGGGAGAGCCGGGCAAACGAGCTGCACGAACGTGCACAAAGCCAACCTCAGGTCACAACTTAGCATTTTTGATACGGGCTCGTTCGCCCAAGCGCGCCCTCGCCCCAACGCGTTCACACGGGCGCCCACAAACGACCCGCCCGAACGATTTTTCATGGGCTCCCGAACGACCGAAACGAACCGACAAGGGAGAGCCGGGCAAACGAGCTGCACGAATGTGCACAAAGCCAACCTCGGGTCACAACTTAGCATTTTTCATACGGCCCTCGCCTGAACGACTCGCCCGAACGAGCTCACACGGGCGCCCTCAAACGACCCGCCTGAACGAGTTCACACGGGCGCCCTCAAACTACCGCCCGAACGATTTTGCATGGGTGCCTGAATGATCGAAACGAACTGACAGGGGAGAGCCGAGCAAACGAGCTGCACGAACGTGCACAAAGCCAACCTCGGGTCACAACTTAGCATTTTGATACGGCCCTTGCCCGAACGACCCGCGAAATGAGTTGACACGGGCGCCCTCAAACGACCCCGCCCTGTAAGGCCCTCGCGACTCGGGCAGGTGCGCGACGAGCGAGCGCCCCTTCACACGACGGTCGGGTGCTGGACACGACCTGGGGTAGGCACACACAATGGTGGGCGGGCGCCCTTGCACGACGGGCGGGCGCCCCATGCACAATGGGCGCGGGTCTACACGGGCGGGTCACCCGACGAGTTAACAAATGGACGAGTCACCCGGCGGCATGATGAGTTGGCGGGTGCGGGCCTGCATGGGCGAGTCACCCGGCGGGGCGACGGGTTGAGGAGCACGGGTCTGCACGGGCAAGTCACCCGGCTGTGCGACGAGCTGATGGGCACGGGTCTGCGATGTACAGGCGAGTCAACCGATGGAGCGACGAGCTGATGAGTGCGGGCGAGCGTGGATATAATAGCGGGCACGACGGAACAATGGGCGGGTGCCCCGACAGGCGACCCGTAAACGATGGGCGGGCGCTCCGGGCGGGTGACCCGTGAACGATGGGCGGGCGCCCCGGGCGGGTGACCCGTGAACGATGGGTGGGCGCCCCGGCGGGCAACCCGTGCACGATGGGTGGGCGACCCGGGCGGGCGACCCGACCCTGCGACAAAACAGCGAGCTGATTGCGACGAACAGTGAACTGTGATTTTACACTTAGTGCGAAATAATGTGAGGGTGAAATCAGATTATACCCACGCGTTGAGGACTAGCATAAGAGGCGAAGCCGACGGATTAATATGTGGTTATGGGCGTTGAGCAGAGGATATGGGGTTCGGCCTTAAGGCTGGACACCCCTCTCCAAATGAGCACATAAACATATATATGGAGGCTTGTACGCATACATGTGGTTAATTAAAATAATAAGAATAAAATAATACATATACGTGGGCTTACATGTGTAATGATGGGGTCGGCCATGAGTGGTGCACCCCCCCCTTAAATCACATGAGGAGAGCATATATATTAATGGAGCATGGAGCTTCATTCATCATCGAACTTCACTTGCTCTCCTTCGCATAAGGACAAGAGGGAAGTGCGAAAGTCTTGAGATATGTGCATATCTCATGTGCATGAAGGTTAAGGAGATCGCACATATCTTAAGGCTTGGTTATGTGAAGTATTGCCTTGGTTGAGGAAGATTTGTGCACGGGATTTGGGCAGGATTGTATGAGTGTCTTGGTGAACCGTGTGGGTACCCGCTCTTTGGCAAAGGTGCACAAATGTGCATGTAAAAGGCTATCTTGCCTTGTTGTAAATAATTCTAAGTGTTGGTCTTGGATTTTGCCAGGCACACTTGTATGATGTATTATTGAAATCTTTCATAATATATATTATCGGGCGGACTTGTTCGGGAGTTGCCCCTCCCTCTATAATTGTGTGCAATTGTTATGTTCTCGGTTTAATTGCATATTGATTATGAACGTGTATGAAGATTAATGCATTTTACTTAATTGAGAAAGATGAATTAAGTATGTTAATGTGGAAAGGCGTAGTCCATGTGCATGAGTATTGTTAAAAAGAAAGTGCAGGGTGGTGCCGCACCCCGCCAGACACGGTTGAAAGATTACCGTAGGATTGGGGGCGTTACAGGTGGTATCAGAGTAGCTGATCCGGTATTGAAGCTGCTACACACCTTTACCGAAGTAAAGGTGGTATCAGAGCAAAGGTTGCTCGTGGCAGTTTATAGGAAGTGACAGGTGAAGATAAGGTTATGGAGAACAACCGAGGTCTTGTAAACTTGAAGATTTGTGGCAGAGATGTTCAAGCATTGGCAAACACAGGTGGCACATATAACCTTATATCAGCATGGTTAGTAGAAGAAGTGGGGTTGATATCTACTATGGAGAACTGAGAAATAACCTCGTGGAATTTGGCAGTAGGCTCGATACAAGATGTACCTGTACAGATGGAAGGATGTAGAGGTCAGCTGAACTTCGTAGTGATAAATACAGATGGCATTGATGTGATGCTTGGACGAGAACGACTTATTCAAATCAGTCAGGCAATGAAGCAAGATGAAGTTGCAGACCGGGAAGAGGAAGTCATGATGGACGAAGATACTCATATGGAAGGACCATGTGATGATGAGGACTCGATGGAGGCAGAACTTGAAGGTGATCAAGTTGAACCAGGATCGTGCAGCTTATCGACATGGATGGGTGAGGTCACTCATATGGAGGAGCCTCATATTGATAAAGTAAGTATGGATACTTGTGTTTCATTTGGACATTTGGTAGATGGATCATGTGTAGGAGAGGGCAAGATCAGCTTGCCTAAGCAAGGAGACATCTTACCATGGATGACTATGATGGGACCTTGTATGAAGAAGCAAGGATTGTCGATTACTGCGGAGCTTGTTGGGGCTACTTGTGACCTTATGGTTGAAGGTACAAAGGCCCGTGACAAGGGTGGAACTTGATGATCGTTGTGGATGATTGGGTCATGCTTTAGCCACATGGCTAAGTGCCTGGCATGACTCATGGACAGATTGAAGGGCACACCCTTGGGTGGACTTCTCATGGCCGAGACCAAGAGATAGTCTTGATGGACACCTTGGTGGAGGAGCTGTGATGGAAGGGACTCGTGATGATGATGCTTAGATGAACTTCTCAGAGCCGAGACCAAGAGATAGTCTTGGTGGACCTTTGGTGAAGGAGCTCATGATGACATGAGATCGTTGTGACTTTGGGAGACTTCATACATGGTGGACTTAGAGGATTTGAAGCATTGAGGAGCCGAGGTCGGGAGACTTTGATGCAATATGGGATGCATACTTCCAAAGTACATGTATGGGCATGGCTTGGAAGGGTGACTTGATGTGGAGGATCGATATGAGACACTTTGGAGCGATGGAGTTACGATGATGATGGGTTGAGCCGAGACTCAACTACTTTACGCACATGATGATGTTGGGATAGATGTTGCTAATCACTTGTAGCACATTAACACCAACACACCATGGACAACATGTTGCAGATGAGATGGATGGAGTTTTCATGGACCTGAGCATGGATTATGGGGATTGATTCTTGATAAGTCGAGGATGTGACAGGATGCTTTGAGGAATGACCGATGGTGGCATGAGGATGTGCATTCTCATCGTTTGGGCATGATAGTTGGATTAGCTACCCAACTAGTTTAGACATGGGAGCTAGCAGTGCGCAGAGATATGTTGGCATTGTGTTGGAGTATCATGGCAGCAGTTCACATGAGGACGACATATGGTGATTGAGATGACTTCCCGTTGATGTTGATCTTGGTGGAGAGCTACCGAGATGGTATGTTGTCGAGGACGACAATGATTTCGGGTGGAGGAGAATGTAAGGCCCTCGCGACTCGGGCAGGTGCGCGACGAGCGAGCGCCCCTTCACACGACGGTCGGGCGGTGGACACGACCTGGGGTAGGCACACACGACGGTGGGCGGGCGCCCTTGCACGATGGGCGGGCGCCCCATGCACGATGGGCGCGGGTCTACACGGGCGGGTCACCCGACGAGTTAACAAACGGATGAGTCACCCGGCGGCATGACGAGTTGGCGGGCGCGGGCCTGCACAGGCAAGTCACCCGGCGGGGCGATGATCCGGATTTAAACAGGAACGCAACAAATTACAGAGATAACCATATACACAAAGATGCAGCGGAAATAATACTTCATTTCATTGATGGAAAATACTGAAATTTGCTTACAAACAGAAATGGAAATAAACTAGCTAGGGCGATGGTAGCTTATCTCTGAGAAGAGATGTGATGGCTACATGCCTCTGAACTGTGTTACAACGAGGCTCGAAGGCCTATTTATTGTTGAGAAACAATGGAAAAACCCTTAACATTCAAAAACCTACCCCTAGGAGATGAAACGCCAAACTGTGGGCCCCGTTTGGGGGTAAGTTGGTACATTAACTTCTCGGGGTCGTAACTTTGGCATATGATCTCCGCTTGACGCGTACAATAGCTCATTAGAAAAATCTATCCGAGCACTATCATTGTTGGAACGGGCAACACCAGTCCATTCCATGGACTCGTGTTGCCCTCGGATTCCCCAAAAAACGTCGTTTAGGGCCTCAAAACGGCTCCGGAAGTTCAGGACCCGAAAAACTGCTAAAAATAGTAAGTTGTGCTACAATTAAGGAAACTGAAAATGCTGAGAAAGACAATGGTGGGGGTCCAGGTGGACTTGGCAGGTGGCCACCAATATCCACCTGGATCATTCCTCCCCCCTTAGGAAGCAATGGTCCCCATTGCGTTGAGCTCCTCCATGAGATGAGGAAACTTCTGCTGAACTTGTTCCCTGGTGAGCCACTTGCCCTGCTGAAGGAGTTGGCCCGCTTTGACAACTCGATACAGTTGGATATTCTGTTGGCGAGTGTTCTTGATCTGTGTGTCCATGATCTGATCAGTTGCATCTTGTTCCATGCAATCTGGATTTAATTCTGTGGGTTTGAGCTGTTCTGCAATGTCGGATGTGTCTAGCAATGGTGGAAAGTATGGCCGAAGGCGGTCCACGTTGAATACTGGGTGCAGGCCAAGGAATGGGGGAATGCTAAGCTCAAATGAATTGTCTCCCATAGCCTTAGTAATGGTGTAAGGACCATATCGGAGTGGTCTCAATTTCCGATAGGCTCCAGTAAGACGTTCCTTTTGCAAATGCAACCAGACTTTGTCGCCCACCTGAAACTTGTGTGGCACCCGATGTTGATCATGTCGCTGCTTGTACTTGGCATTTGATTTCTCAAGAATTTCATGGACCTGCTGGCGAATATGTTGGATGCGCTCAATGAAGCTGGTGGCCTTATCTGTTTCGGACTGGACATGAACTGAATTCATGTGAGTAGCTGTAAGTGGCATGGCCACATCAATGGGGCATAGTGGCTGGAATCCCAAACCCACCTGAAAAGGGCTATGGCCAGTGGAGCAGTGAAGAGCTAGGTTGTAGCTATGCTGAACGTAGGGTAGGCTCTCATCCCATGTGCGTGGATGCTTTGAGTTATACATGCGCAGAATGTGCACAATCATCCTATTGACAACCTCTGTCTGGCCATCAGTTTGAGGATGGAAGGCTGTGGACTTCGTGAGTTTGGTGTCCAGCATTGACCAGAGACTGGACCAAAAGGTGCGGAGAAACCGACTGTCCCGATCTGAGATGATAGACTGTGGGATCCCAAAGTGCACCCACACTCGTTCAAAGAAGAGTTTAGCAGTGGCTTCTGCTGTGATATTCTTCTTGCAGGCCATCATAATGGCCATCTTTGAGAACCTGTCGATGACCACAAAAACACAGTCATTTCCATGCTTAGTGGAAGGAAGGCCTAACATGTAATCCATGGAGATGGATTCCCAAGGTCGACTAGGGGTAGGAAACGGGGTATAGAGGCCTTGCTTCTTAATGGTCGGTTTGGCAATGGCACAGGTAGTACATGATCGGATGTACTTCCCAACATCCTGTCAAAGATTCGGCCAATAGAAATAGTTTTGCAGTACTGCCACTATTTTCTCGACCCCGAAATGCCCAGCAGCCCGACTGTAGTGTGCTTCCCAAATCATCTTGGCAAGCTCGCTTGAAGGAACACAAAGGTGACCGAGGTGGCATAATAGGGCATCCTGGAGGTGAAAATCTGCAACCTGCCGACCCTCCAAGAGTGTCTGGTATGTGTGGCTGAATTCTGGGTCGCTTTTGTAGAGAAGTGACCAATCCCGAATGACTTGGACCTTGGCTGGATCGACATGCACCCCCTGTTCATCAATTATGTATCCCAGATACTGAACCTCGGTCATGCCAAAAGTGCATTTATCCAAATTGGCACATAGCTTGTGTTGCCACAGTGTTTGGAGAACCTGTCGGATGTGGTGGAGGTGCTCTTCCCAACTCTGGCTGAAGATCAGAATGTCATCCAAGTATACTACTACAAAGGAGTTGGTGAATGGCCGCAAGATGTCATCCATTAGCCTCATAAAGGTTACAGGAGCATTCGTCAATCCGAAAGGCATGACCAACCATTCGAAGAGGCCCTCCTTGGATTTGAAGGCAGTCTTCCACACATCTGAGGGTTCAATTGGTACCTGGTGATATCCTAACTTCAGATCGATCTTGCTGAAATATTTTGCCCCCTTTAGTTGGTCTAGGAGGTCATCAATCTGCGGGATCGGGTACCTATTACGAACAGTGATCTTGTTCAGTGCCCGATAGTCAATACAGAGTCTCCACGTCCCATCCTTCTTCTGTACCAACACTATTGGGCTCCCACAGGGCGAAGAACTCGGATGGATGTGACCTTTCTGCAGGAGCTCCTGAATCTGCCTCTTGATTTCATTGTTCTCCAGAACGGAGCGCTGATAAATTGGTCCATTGGGTAGCGGCGTACCTGGGGTTAGATCGATGGAGTGCTTGACTTGACAGTGCAGAGGAACCCCTGCCGGGGAGGTGAAGATGTCTTCGTACTCCTCCACAATCTTGTTCATCTGTAGCTGCCGTGCAGAGGGGCCCCATTTGGAGGCCGCGACCACTATCTTCTTCTTCCCTTGAGGGCGTATCATCAGGAAAACAAATTTCCTGGTTTTGGAAATGATCTTACTGCATTGTTTTGCAGTAATCAAAGAGATGGCGACAGGTGGTGCTACCTCTGGTATCCTGAACAACTTATTTCCCAATGTAATAATAACAGCACGGGGCCTTGATTCATACACAGCATGTCGCTTCCATAAGTATGGTTGTCCTAGTAATACATCACAACTTCAAGGGGAGCAATGTCACACAATACCTCATCCGTGAAGGGCTTGATGTTGTATGGAAGGCGACACTGCTGGCTCACGCGAAGATCTCGCCCTTGGTGAAGCCACCCAATGGTGTATGGTTGTGGATGTGCTGTGGTCGGTAAGCCCAACTACTTCACGACCTCTGCCGAAATGAGGTTCTTTTGACTCCCGCTATCAACAATGAACTGTATCGGGGAGCCCTTTACCCACATATGGGAGTGGAAGAGACGCTCCTCCTCCTCTGGATCTTCGGGTTCATTTTTCTGGATCTTTGCGGTAGCAACAGTGGCACTGGGATCCGCATCAATGATCTGCTTCCCCTTTTCATACCCCTTATCGGGTTCTGACTCAGAGTCATAACATGCATCTGATTCTGAAACCTTTAGCTCAGCCACCAGTGACTGCTTGGCCCGACACTCACTTGTGTTGTGAGTGGAGCTCTTATGGAACTCGCACCATTTTCCAGTGTCCTTTCTCAGCTTCGCGGCGTTGCTCTTTGCTTGCAGCTTCAGCTGGTTGTCTTGGGTTGTCCTGCCTTGGCTTTGTCCTTTGTTTTGTGGTTTAGGGGCACCCTTCCCTTGCTTTGGATTCACAGATCCAAAGTCTCGCTTCTTTTGTTTAAACTTCTGCTCGACCTTGACGGCATACCGGTATGCTGCGCCGAGCGAGGGGATGTTTAGGAACTGTATTTCTTCCTGGATATACTTGTGCAGGCAGCCACGGTATTTGAGTATCAAATGTTGCTCTGAATCCTTGATACCCAACATTTTGCGAAGGGTATGGAAAAGATTGGTGAACTCCGGCACGTCTTGGTCCCTTCCCTGCCGCAGCGTGGTCCACTTTATGTATTCATCCTCATAGCTTCCGACAGGGTAGTACTGCTCCTTGATGGCATCCCGGAACGAATCCCAGGTGGGTGCGGCTGAAAATAGTGAGCCAGTACTTTCATCCTTCTGCTCGCATTAGGTTTCCCACCAGTCCTTAACGTGGGGGGCTGCTTTGAGAAGAGAAAAAACAATCTTTTCCCGACTCGAAAATTCATGAACAGAAAAATAACCCTCTAACAGATTTAACCATTTATCTACGACATCGGCGTCTATCTGACCCTCGAATATGGGGATTTCAAAATTAACTTGTACCTTAAAGGGTGTGGCGTTTCCAGAGGAGCTGCTGGAAGCCGATGCGCCGCTTCTGGGTAGTCGCTGAAGGATCTACGCAAAGCTCTCCATCATCGCGTTCCGTTCTCGCTCGAGCGCTTCTTCAAGCAAGATTTTGATGGGATCTCCTGCCCCCTCGTCTTTCTTCTCATCCTCCATGGGAGGCCGTCGGGATTTGCGAGGCTGGTCTTGCAAAGGTTCAACCAGTTCAAGCCCTAACTCCTTATATCCCGACCTTGTTGGGGACATGCAAAGAAAAACAGAGAAAAAGCAGACCGCTCTGATACCACTGATCCGGATTTAAACAGGAACACAACAAATTACAGATATAACCATATACACAAAGATGCAGCGGAAATAATACTTCATTTCATTGATGGAAAATACTGAAATATGCTTACAAACAGAAATGGAAATAAACTAGCTAGGGCGATGGTAGCTTATCTCTGAGAAGACATGTGATGGCTACATGCCTCTGAACTGTGTTACAATGAGGCTCGAAGGCCTATTTATTGTTGAGAAACAATGGAAAAACCCTTAACATTCAAAAACCTACCCCTAGGAGATGAAACGCCAAACTGTGGGCCCCGTTTGGGGGTAAGTTGGTACATCAACTTCCCGGGGTCGTAACTTTGGCATATGATCTCCGCTTGATGCGTACAATAGCTCATTAGAAAGATCTATCCGAGCACTATCATTGTTGGAATGGGCAACACCAGTCCATTCCATGGACTCGTGTTGCCTCCGGATTCCCCAAAAAACATCGTTTAGGGCCTCAAAATGGCTCCGGAAGTTTGGGACCCGAAAAAATGCTAAAAATAGTAAGTTGTGCTACAATTAAGGAAACTGAAAATGCTGAGAAAGACAATGGTGGGGGTCCAGGTGGACTTGGTAAGTGGCCACCAATATCCACCTGGATCAGGCGACGAGTTGAGGAGCGCGGGTCTGCAAGGGCAAGTCACCCGGCGGTGCGACGAGCTGATGGGCGTGGGTCTGCGATGTACAGGCAAGTCAACCGACGGAGCGGTGAGCTGATGAGCGCGGGCAAGCGTGGATATAACAGTGGGCACGGCGGAACAATGGGCAGGCGCCTCGGCAGGCGACCCGTGAAAGATGGGCGGGCGCCCCGGGCGGGCGACCCGTGAACGATGGGCGGGCGCCCCGGGCGGGCGACCCTTGAACGATGGGCGGGTGCCCTGGCGGGTGACCCGTGCACGATGGGTAGGCGACCCGACCCTACGACAAAACAGCGAGCTGATTGCGACGAACAACGAACTGTGATTTTACACTTATTGCAAAATAATGCGAGGGTGAAAGCAGATTATACCCACGCGTTGAGGACTAGCATAAGAGGCGAAGCCGACGGATTAATATGTTGTTATGGGCGTTGAGCGGCGGATATGGGGGTCGACCTTAATGCTAGACACCCCTCTCCAAATGAGCACATAAACATATATATGGAGGCTTGTACGCATACATGTGGTTAATTAAAATAATAAGAATAAAATAATACATATACGTGGGCTTACATGTGTAATGATGGGGTCGGCCATGAGTGGTGCACCCCCCCCTTAAATCACATGAGGAGAGCGTATATATTAATGGAGCATGGAGCTTCATTCATCATCGAACTTCACTTGCTCTCCTTCGCATAAGGACAAGAGGGAAGTGCGAAAGTCTTGAGATATGCACATATCGCATGCGCATGAAGGTTAAGGAGATCTCGCATATCTTAAGGCTTGGTTATGTGAAGTATTGCCTCGGGTGAGGAAGATTTGTACACGGGATTTGGGCAGGATTGTATGAGCGTCTTGGTGACCCGTGTGGGTACCCGCTCTTTGGCAAAGGTGCACAAATGTGTGTAAAATGCTGTCTTGCCTTGTTGTAAATAATTCTAAGTGTTGGTCTTGGATTTTGCCAGGCACACTTGTATGATGTATTATTGAAATCTTTCATAATATATTATTATCGGGCGGACTTGTTCGGGAGTTGCCCCTCCCTCTATAATTGTGTGCAATTGTTATGTTCTCGGTTTAATTGCATATTGATTATGAACGTGTATGAAGATTAATGCATTTTACTTAATTGAGAAAGATGAATTAAGTATGTTAATGTGGAAAGGCATAGTCCATGTGCATGAGTATTGTTAAAAAGAAAGTGCAGGGTGGTGCCGCACCCGCTAGACACGGTTGAAAGACTATCGTAGGCTTGGGGGCATGACACGCCCGAACGAGTTCACACGGGCGCCCTCAAATGACCCACCCGAACGACCCGCCCGAACGAGTTCACACGGGCGCCCTCAAACGACCTGCCCGAACGACCCACCCGAACGACCCCCCCGAACAAGTTCACACGGGCGCCCTCAAATGACCCGCCCGAACGATTTTTCATGGGCACCCGAACGACCAAAACGAACCGACAAGGGAGAGCCGGGCAAACGAGATGCACGAACGTGCACAAAGCCAACCTCAAGTCACAACTTAGCATTTCTGATACGGCCCTCGCCCGAATGACCCGCCCGAACGAGCTCACACGGGCGCCGTCAAACGACCCATCCGAACGACCCACCCAAACGACCCGCCTGAACGAGCTCACATGGGCGCCCTCAAATGACCCACCCGAACAACCCGCCTGAACGAGTTCACACGGGCGCCCTCAAACGACCCACCCGAACGTTTTTTCATGGGCGCCCGAACGACCGAAACTGTAAGGCCCTCGCAACTCGGGCATGAGTGCGACGGGCAAACACCCCTTCACACGGAGGTCGAACGGTGGGTACGACCCGGTAGGTGCACACGAAGACGGGCGGGCGCCCCTGCATGACGGGCGGGCGCCCCTGCACGACGGGCGGGCGCCCCGTGCACGATGGACGCAGGTCTACACGGGCGGGTCACCCGACGAGTTGATAGTGCGAGCACGGGCGTGCACGACGACTCGGCGGACAGTGAGACGAGCTGGTGCGGGCGTGGGCGTGCACGACGACCCGGCGGACAGTGCGGCGAGCTGGGCACGGGCGAGCGTGGTTATAACAGCGGCGAGCTGGGCACGGGCGAGTGCGGATATAACAGCGGCAAGCGGGCACGGCGGAACAATGGGCAGGCGCCCCGGCGGGCGACCCGTGAACGATGGACGAGCGCCCCGGCGAGCGACTCGTGCACGATGGGCGGGCGACCCGACCCTGCGACGAAACAGTTGGTTGCTATGTGACGAAAGTTTGTAAACAATGCGACATTTGGAAAATGGCTAAGGGTTTATAAGCGTTGTCAAAAGGAGTAAAGCCGATGTGTTATTATGTATGTTGTGGGCATATGGGGTGAGTTATAGGGGTCGGCCTTAAGGCTAGGCACCCTTCCATAAACCCACAATGTAGTGCGTATGTACATAAAAGCTTTGAGCTCATTTGAAGCAACGAATGAAAGCATAAAAATATATATTATATGGAGACTTGTACACACACACACACACACACACACACATATATATATATATATATAGATATATATATGTGTGTGTGGTTAATCAAATAAAATATAATATAATAATAATATATACATGGGCTTCTATGTGAAAAGGTGGGGTCGGCCATGAGTGGTGCACCCCCCTTAAAACATATGGAAGGAAGCGTATATATTATGGAGGATGGAGCTTCATTTCTCCTTCGAACTTCACTTGCTCTCCTTCGCATAAGGACAAGAGGGAAGTGCGAAAGTCTTGAGATATGCGCATATCTCATGCGCATGAAGGTTAAGGAGATCTCGCATATCTTAAGGCTTGGTTATGTGAAGTATTGCCTCGGTTGAGGAAGATTTGTACACGGGATTTGGGCAGGATTGTATGAGTGTCTTGGTGACCCGTGTGGGTACCCTCTCTTTGGAAAAGGTGCACAAATGTGTATGTAAAAGGTTGTCTTGCCTTGTTGTAAAAGGATTCTAAGTTTTGGCCTTGGATTATGACAGGCACACTTGTATGATGTATTATTGAAGGTTTTCATAATATATTATTATCGGGCGGACTTGTTCATCCAATCACTTTCAGATAGCATCTTGGACTTGTCAAGAAGGCTAGAGCTGGTGGAGGACGATGATGATGATGATGAGATATATGTGAGGCCGAATATCCAGAAGGAAGATCGGGAAGCATATCTACAAAGGATGGAGGTTGAGGATCCTGACAGAAAGATTGAGCTGATTAGTGAGGGAGAACCTTCAGGCTCTTCTCCCTCCACATCTTCTTAGATGACATAGAAGATGGGGCTCATTGTTGGCTGCTCAAGGCAGTGAGCCCTTAAGCATGTTTGAGAAGGTATGATGATCGTGACATGCTGCAGAAAGATGGGGTTTCCATGGACCTGAGCATGGGATCGTGGAGATGAGTGTTGGCACATGACTAGGATGTGTAGCACTTGTTGATATGCATGGGCAGTTTGCACATGGAGATGACTTGATGAAGACGGGACCTTATATATGTTGCAATGATGCTTGCCTTATATGGAAGAGTCTACATCATGGTCGACGTCAGTCTTGGTGGAGAGCAACCAGGATGAGGTGTTGTCGGGACGATAATGTTTTCGGGTGGAGGAGAGTGTAATGCCCTCGCAACTTGGGCAAGTGCGCGACGGGAAAAACACCTACACACGATGGTTAGACAATAAATCGACCCGAGCAGGGCGACCCATGGGCGACCTGTGCACGACGGGCGGGCGACCCGGGCAGGGCGACCTGTGGGCGACCCGTGCACGACGGGCGGGCGACCCGGGCGGGCGACCCGTGGGCGACCCGTGCACGACGGGCGGGCGACTCGGGCGGGCGACCCGTGGGCGGCCCGTGCACGATGGGCGGGCGACCTGGGCGGGTGACCCGTGCACGGTGAGCCGGCGGACATACACAGCGAGCCGAGCTGCGGGTGCGGTCACCCGAGCTGGCGAACAGGCATGGCAAGTCAAGGTTCGGTGTGAGCTGCGGACAGGGCGAGCTGGTGTGGCGGACAAGGCGGATAGATGAGCCGATGCGGCGGACAGAAAGGTGACACGTGGGCGACTCGTGCCTGATGGGCAGATGACCCGAGTGACGGACAACGCGAGTGGACAGCGCAGTTGTGTGGAGCGCGGGTATGACAGCAGTGGGCACGATTCAACAAAGGCGGGCGGGATTCAACAGTAGTGAAGGCACGGTGTGAAGGAAGGGCGACTCGGGCACGATGGGGGGCGCCCCTTCACACGACGGGCGGCAGCAATGCGACGAACGACAGCGACCAGGCAGAGTGCGACGAAAGGGCGAGCTGTAATGTGACGTTCCAAAGTTGCATATGTAACTTAAGGAAAATATGCGATGGAGTGTGGAAGCTTTATATTGGGCGTAGGGAGGCCTTGCACTTGGGCAAAGGCAAACCTACCAAATAATAAAGCAAGGGCTTCTAACATGTTTTAGGGGGTCGGCTTGAGAGCTTGACACCCCTCCATCGAATGGATAGCCAGCGTATATATTGGCAGCGCAGAGGCTTCATTTCATCATCAAGCACTTTTCTCTCTCTCTACATTCGATCTAGAGGTAAAGAGGACGCAGCAAGAAGTGCGCATCTCTCATGCGCATAAGAGAAGTGCGCAGTTTTACCAAGGGACTGTTTGTGGGACGACGGTACACGGTAAAAGGCAGTTTGGTGCGGAATCGAATTGGAGGAGTTCTGGTGGCTCGGGTGAGCACGCTCCTACCAAGAGAGGTTGGCATTGAATTGTAAAAAGGTTGTCTATGCCTATATTGTAAAAGATTCTAAGTGTTGGCCGAGGACTTTTCCCAGCACACTTGTATGTATTATTGAAGAATTTCATAATACAATGATATCGGGCGAACTTGTTCGGGAGTTGCCCCTCCCTCTATAATTGTGTGCAATTGTTATGTTCATGGTTTAATTGCATATTGATTATGAATGTGTATGAAGATTAATGCATTTTACTTAATTGAGAAAGACGAATTAAGTATTTTTATGTGAAAGGCATAGTCCATGTGTGCAAGTATTAATAAAAAGAAAGTACACGGTGGTGCCGCACCTCGCCAGACACGGTTGGAAGACTACCGTAGGCTTGGGGGCGTGACAGACCCGCCCCGACGAGTTCAAACGGGCACCCTCAAACGACCCGCTTGAACGACCCACCCGAACGAGTTTACACGGGCGCCCTCAAACGACCCGCCCGAACGAGTTTTCATGGGTGCTCGAACGACCGAAACGAACCGACAAGGGAGAGTCGGGCAAACGAGCTGCACGAACGTGCACAAAGCCAACCTTGGGTCACAACTTAGCATTTTTGATACGACCCTCACCCGAACGACCCGCCCGAACGAGTTCACACGGGCGCCCTCAAACAACCCGCCCGAACGACCAAAAGAACCGACAAGGGAGAGCCGGGCAAACGAGCTGCACGAACGTGCACAAAGCCAACCTCGGGTCACAACTTAGCATTTCTGATACGGCCCTCGCCCGAACAACCCGCCCGAACGAGTTCACATGGGCGCCCTCAAACGACCTGCTCGAACGAGTTCACATGGGCACCCTCAAACGACCCGCCCGAACGACCCACCCGAACGACCCGCCCGAACGAGTTCACATGGGCACCCTCAAACGACCCGCCCGAACGATTTTTCATGGGCGCCCGAATGACCGAAACGAACCGACAAGGGAGAGCCGGGCAAACGAGCTGCACGAACGTGCACAAAGCCAACCTCGGGTCACAACTTAGCATTTTTGATACGGCCCTCGCCCGAACGACCTGCCCGAATGAGTTCACACGGGCGCCCTCAAACGACCCGCCCGAACGACCCACCCGAATGACCCTGTCACGCCCCCAAGCCTACGGTAGACTTCCAACCGTGTTTGGCGAGGTGCGGCACCACCGTGTACTTTCTTTTTATTAATACTTGCACACATGGACTACGCCTTTCACATAAACATACTTAATTCGTCTTTCTCAATTAAGTAAAATGCATTAATCTTCATACACGTTCATAATCAATATGCAATTAAACAATGAACATAACAATTGCACACAATTATAGAGGGAGGGGCAACTCCCAAACAAGTTCGCCCGATATCAATATATTATGAAATTCTTCAATAATACATACAAGTGTGCCGGGCAAAGTCCTCGGCCAACACTTAGAATCTTTTACAATATAGGCATAGACAGCCTTTTTACAATCCAATGCCAACCTCTCTTGGTAGGAGCGTGCTCACCCGAGCCACCAGAACTCCTCCAATTCGATTCCGCACTAAACTGCCTTTTACCGTGTACCGTCATCCCACAAACAGTCCCTTGGTAAAACTGCACACTTCTCTTATGCGCATGAGAGATGCGCACTTCTTGTTGTGTCCTCTTTACCTCTAGATCGAATGTAGAGAGAGAGCGAAGTGCTTGATGAAGAAATGAAGCCTCTACGCTACCAATATATACGTTGGCTACCCATTCGATGGAGAGGTGTCAAGCTCTCAAGCTGACCCCCTAAAACATGTTAGGAGCCCTTGCTTTATTATTTGGTAGGTCGGCCTTTGCCCAAGTGCAAGGCCTCCCTACGCCCAATATAAAGCTTCCACACTCCATCGCATATTTTCCTTAAGTTACATATGCGACTTTGGAACGTCACATTACAGCTCGCCCTTTCGTCGCACTCTGCCCGGTCGCTATCGTTCGTCGCATTGCTGCCGCCTGTCGTGTAAAGGGGCGCCCGCCCATCGTGCCCGGGTCGCCCTTCCTTCGCACCGTGCCCTCGCTGCCGTCAAATCGCGCCCGCCTTTGTTGAATTGTGCCCGCTGCTATCATACCCGCGCTCCACACAACCGCGCTGTCTATCTGCGTTGTCCGTCGCTCGGGTCATCTGCCCATCGGGCGCGGGTCGCCCACCTGTCATGTGCAGGTCGCCCACGGGTCGCCCTTCTGTCTGCCGCACCAGCTCGCCCTGTCCGCAGCTCGCACTGAACCTTGACTTGCCGTGCCTGTTCGCCAGCTCGGGTGACCGCACCCGCAGCTCGGCTCGCTGTGTATGTCCGCCGGCTCACCGTGCACGGGTCCCCCTCCCTTCGTGCACGGGTCGCCCACAGGTCGCCTGCCCGTCGTGCACGGTTCGCCCGCCCGGGTCGCTTTGTTGTCTAACCGTCGTGTGAAGGTGTTTTGCCCGTCGCGCACTTGCCCAAGTCGCGAGGGCGTTACACTCTCCTCCACCCGAAAATGTTGTCGTCCCGACAACACATCATCCTGGTAGCTCTCCACCAAGACTGACATCGACCATGACGTAGACTCTTCCATATAAGGAAAACATCACTGCAACATATATAAGGTCCCGTCTTCATCAAGTCATCTCCATGTGCAAACTGCCCATGCATATCAACAAGTGCTACACATCCTAGTCATGTGCCAACACTTATCTCCACGATCCCATGCTCAGGTCCATGGAAACCCCATCTTTCTGCAGCATGTCACGACCATCATACCTGCTCAAACCTACTTAAGGGCTCACTGCCTTGAGCAGCCAACAATGAGCCCCATCTTCTATGTCATCTAAGAAGATGTGGAGGGAGAAGAGCCTGAAGGCTCTCCTTCACTAATAAGCTCAATCCATCTGTCAGGATCCTCAACCTCCATCCTTTGTAGATATGCTTCCCGATCTTCCTTCTGGATATTCGGCCTCACATATATCTCATCATCATCATCATCGTCCTCCACCAGCTCTAGCCTTCTTGACAAGTCCAAGATGCTATCTGAAAGTGATTGGATGACCAATGACTACTCTGCAAGCTTTGCCTCTACCGTAGACAACCGCTTGTCCACCTTCCCCTTGTCCTCCATTTTCATTCATCCCAACTTATGATCAGGTTTTGTCACACCAATGGTTGGAACACCAATGGGCACATCTTCTCTTCCATCATAAATGAAGAGTTTTCTCAAATGTGGTACAACCATAGCCTCAAAAGTCCACCTTTCTGGTCCATCCACCAAGTGTAGTGTCCACCTTTTCGGCCATACCAAGGATTTCCATAGGAGGAGAATTCACTGTCTTCATTTGTGCCTTCACTGGTACAAATTTCAGCCCAAGTCTCCTTGCAGTATCTTCACCCATGAAGTTATGTGAAGCCCCACTATCGACCATAGTGAGTACATTGGCATCACCAATCTTCATCTGAGCATACTCCAACCTGTTTCTTTCCAGATCTCCTTCCCCAAAATCTTCATCAATTACTGCCTTTGAAGTATCACTCGAGCCCTTTTCACTTGCAGCCTCATCGTGAGGATCATCGGTGGAAGAAATTTCTATCACCAAGTTTTCTTGAGTTTGTGAGGTCCCTTCCTTACTTCCTTCTTTTTGTTTTTCTCTAAGCTTGATTTCTTCCTTCAAGACCTCGAGATGTTTTTTAAGGATTAATCAATCCTTCTTTTTCTTATTTAAAGCATGTCTTATACCTAGTTCCTTGAGTTCTGCTTCAAGTAAGATCCCTTCTTTTGTAAGTCGAAGGGCTTCTTCCTCATTCAGGTCCGAGGCCCCCTTTTCCACCAAGGCACGAAGACCATTCTTTGTTTCAGACAAACTTCTGCCACAATCTGTAAATCCTCGCCTTAGCTTTTTCGACTCTTCAAGTATTTCCTTCTCACATTCTTCCATGGTAGCAAAACCCAATTTCTCTAAGAGAGACATTTTTGTTTTCTTTTTTCCGAGTCACCTACAAGATCATGCAGATTCACCTTCAATTTCAACCAAGAAAACCTTGCCTAAGTCTTCACGAGCAACCCTGCTCTGATACCACCTGTCACGCCCCCAAGCCTACGGTAGTCTTCCAACCGTGTCTGGCGAGGTGCGGCACCACCGTGTACTTTCTTTTTATTAATACTTGCACACATGGACTACGCCTTTCACATAAACATACTTAATTCGTCTTTCTCAATTAAGTAAAATGCATTAATCTTCATACACGTTCATAATCAATATGCAATTAAACCATGAACATAACAATTGCACACAATTATAGAGGGAGGGGCAACTCCCGAACAAGTTCACCCGATATCAATATATTATGAAATTCTTCAATAATACATACAAGTGTGCCGGGCAAAGTCCTCGGCCAACACTTAAAATCTTTTACAATATAGGCATAGACAACCATTTTACAATCCAATTCCAACCTCTCTTGGTAGGAGCGTGCTCACCCGAGCCACTAGAACTCCTCCAATTCGATTCCGCACCAAATTGCCTTTTACCGTGTACCGTCGTCCCACAAACAGTCCCTTGGTAAAATTGCGCACTTCTCTTATTCGCATGAGAGATGTGCACTTCATGCTGCATCCTCTTTACCTCTAGATCGAATGTAGAGAGAGAGCAAAGTGCTTGATGAAGAAATGAAGCCTCTGCGTTGCCAATATATACGCTGGCTACCCATTCGATGGAGGGGTGTCAAGCTCTCAAGCCGACCCCCTAAAACATGTTAGGAGCCCTTGCTTAATTATTTGGTAGGTCGGCCTTTTCCCAAGTGCAAGGCCTCCCTACGCCCAATATAAATCTTCCACACTCCATCGCATATTTTCCTTAAGTAACATCTGCGACTTTGGAACGTCGCATTACAGCTCACCCTTTCGTCGCACTCTGCCCGGTCGCTGTCGTTCATCGCATTGCTGCCGCCCGTCGTGTGAAGGGGCACCTGCCCATCGTGCCCGGGTCACCCTTCCTTCGCATCGTGCCCTCGGTGCCGTTGAACCGCGCCCGCCTTTGTTGAATCGCGCCCGCTGCTGTCATACCCGTGCTCCACACAACCGTGTTGTCCATCCACGTTGTCCATCGCTCGGGTCATCTGCCCATCGGGTGCGGGTTGCCCACGGGTCGCCCGCCCGTCGTGTGCAGGTCGCCCACGGGTCGCTCTTCTGTCCGCCGCACCAGCTCGTCTGTCCGCCTTGTCCGCCGCACCAGCTCGCCCTGTTCGCAGCTCGCACCGAACCTTGACTTACCGTGCCTGTTCGCCAGCTCGGGTGACCGCACCCGCAGCTCGGCTCACTGTGTATGTCCGCCGGCTCACCGTGCACGGGTCGCCCGCCCGGGTCGCCCGCCCATCGTGCACGGGTCACCCATAGGTCGCCCGCCCGGGTCGCCCGCCCGTCGTGCATGGGTCGCCCGCCCGGGTCGCTTTGTTGTCTAACCGTCGTGTGAACGTGTTTTGCCCGTCGTGCACTTGCCCAAGTCACAAGGGCCTTACAGACCCGCCCGAATGAGTTCAGACAAGCGCCCTCAAACGACCCGCCGGAACGACCCACCCGAACGACCCGCCCGAACGAGTTCACACGGGCGCCCCCAAACGACCTGCCCGAACGATTTTTCATGGGCGCCCGAACGACCGAAATGAACCGACAAGGGAGAGCCAGGCAAACGAGCTACACGAACGTGCACAAAGCCAACCTCGGGTCACAACTTAGCATTTTTGATACGGCCCTTGCCCGAACGACTCGCCCGAACGAGTTCACACGGGCTCCCTCAAACGACCCACCCGAACGACCCACCTGAACGACCCGCCCGAACGAGTTCACACGGGCTCCCTCAAACGACCCGCCCGAACGACCCACCTGAACGACCCGCCCGAACGAGTTCACACGGGCGCCCTCAAACGACCCGCCTGAACGACCCACCCGAACGACCCGCCCGAACGAGTTCACACGGGCGCCCTCAAACGACCCACCTGAACGACCCGCCCGAACGAGTTCACACGGGCGCCCTCAAACGACCCGCCCGAATGACCCACCCTGTAACGCCCTTGCAACTTGGGCAAGCGCGCGACGGGCAAAACACCTTCACACGATGGTTAGACAACAAAGCGACTCGGGCAGGGCGACCCGTGGGCAACCCGTGCACGATGGGCGGGCGACCCGTGGGCGACTCGTGCACGACGGGCGGGCGACCCGTGCACGATGGGCAGACGTCCCGTGCACGGTGAGCCGGCGGTCATACACAGCGAGCCGAGTTTCAGGTGCGGTCACCCGAGCTGGCGAACAGGCACGGCAAGTCAAGGTTCGGTGCGAGCTGCGGACAGGGCGAGCTGGTGCGGCGGACAAGGCGGACAGACGAGCTGGTGCGGCAGACAAAAGGGCGACCCGCACATGACGGGCGGGTGACCCGTGGGCGACCCGCGCCCGATGGGTAGATGACCCGAGCGCCGGACAACGCGGGTGGACAACACAGTTGTGTGGAGCGCGGGTATGACAGCAGCGGGTGCGATTCAACAAAGGCGGGCGCGGTTCAACAACAGCAAAGGCACGGTGCGAAGGAAGGGCGACCCGGACATGATGGGCGGGCGCCCCTTCACACGATAGGCGGTAGCAATGCGACGAACGATAGCGACCGGGCAGAGTGCGACGAAAGGGCGAGCTGTAATGCGACGTTCCAAAGTCGCATATGTAACTTAAGGAAAATATGCGATGGAGTGTGGAAGATTTATACTGGGCATAGGGAGGCCTTGCACTTGGGCAAAGGCTGACCTACCAAATAATAAAGCAAGGGCTCCTAACATGTTTTAGGGGGTCGGCTTGAGAGCTTGACACCCCTCCATCGAATGGATAGCCAGCGTATATATTGGCAGCGCAGAGGCTTCATTTCATCATCAAGCACTTCGCTCTCTCTCTACATTCGATCTAGAGGTAAAGAGGACGCAGCAAGAAGTGCGCATCTCTCATGCGCATAAGAGAAGTGCGCAGTTTTACCAAGGGACTATTTGTGGGACGACGGTACACGGTAAAGGGCAGTTTGGTGCGGAATCGAATTGGAGGAGTTCTGGTGGCTCGGGTGAGCACGCTCCTACCAAGAGAGGTTGGCATTGGATTGTAAAAAGGCTGTCTATGCCTATATTGTAAAAGATTTTAAGTGTTGGCCGAGGACTTTGCCCAGCACAATTGTATGTATTATTGAGGAATTTCATAATATATTGATATCGGGCGAACTTGTTCGGGAGTTGCCCCTTCCTCTATAATTGTGTGCAATCATTATTTTCATGGTTTAATTACATATTGATTATGAATGTGTATGAAGATTAATGCATTTTACTTAATTGAGAAAGACGAATTAAGTATGTTTATGTGAAAGGCGTAGTCCATGTGTGCAAGTATTAATAAAAAGAAAGTACACGGTGGTGCCGCACCTCGCCAGACACGGTTGGAAGACTACTGTAGGCTTGGGGGCGTGACAGGTGGTATCAGAGCAGGGTTGCTCGTGGAGACTTGGACAAGGTCGTCTTGGTTGGAAATTGAAGGTGAATCTGCTGATCTAAGGCAGGTGACTTGGTAAATATGGAGAAGGTCGATAAAGCAGTGATGGTGGATGATGGTGAATCCAGTCATAGTGCAGTTAAGGCCTTCCGGTACGAAATATTGGAACACATGAGTCGATGGAGTTCTAACTGGGTTGCAATGCAAGCTGAGAACATGAAGATTCGGGAAAGCTGCTCAGAACTAAGGAGAGAACTTGAAGAACTCAGAAGCCAATGCGAAAGTACGACAGACCTTGAACTCAATGAGTTTGATGACGAGATCCAATGAGGTAGACTTGGCTTTCAAGAGCTCTTTGATGAAAGAGCTCAGATGAGGAAAGAAAGTGCTAAAGTGGAAGCCAAAGTCAAGCAAATTGATGGAGAAATAAAGAAGAAGCTTCTTGGGAAAAAGATCATTGTGATTGAACAAGAAGAACTTGATTACATTGACAGGTTGGAGACTCATTACCGGGAGCACCCAGAGGACATCCGGAAGTTTAGTTCCATGGGCTTAGTCGATGGACACTTGATTGGTACACTTGAGCAGAGCACGACAGAAGGAGAGCTTGAAGCAAGTCAAGCTAGACCAGGGCTGAGTTCCCTAGAAGAACCAAGCAAGGAAGTGAAGTATCTTAAGAGGAATGTCGAGAAGAAACATAAGTCTATCGACACCTCTGAAGCCGAATTCTTGAAACAAGTTGCTGAGATAAGGCGCAAGACAAAGCCAATAGAGGAAGATGGTTCCTTGAAGTTATGTTTTGTGCAGGCAACCGTAACGCGCAAAAGATTTGCAGCGTTGGTTGACACAGGAGCTACTCATAGCTTCGTGAGCAGGAAGGCAGCAAGGTCTTTTGGAAGGAAAGCAAAGATGGAGAGGGAATGTAGTGCTTTCAAAGCAGTTAACTCTTCCATTAGAGCTATTGATGGGGTGTTGGAAAACACTCAGGTAAAGGTAGGATCATGGTTCGGAAAGTTGGATTTGAGAGTTGTGGATATGGATGATCATTCTATGGTGTTGGGGCTGGACTTTATGAGACTTGCACAAGCCATACCGATGATGACCCGGGACCTTCTCTTGATCACAACTGAGGGGAAAAACGTGATGGTACCGATGAATAGAAGGAGTTGCTTGGGCTATAGACCAAGGATGGCCTCTATGACTTTGTATCCCAAAGACCCAAATGTGAAGCATGAGGATGTGGAACAAAGAGGACTTGGGAGTGTAGTTCAAACAACGAAGGAAAGGAAGCTTGTTGACTTCGTTGCAAAAGCCAGAAAGAAGAAGAATGGAAGTGAGGAGAGGACCTCACGAACATGGAAACACTTGTTGGGAACAACTTCTACTAATGGTCTTCACGAAGGAGTTGCAAATGAAGCAAGCCCGAGTGCTACTTCAGAAGCAGTAGTTGGTGAAGATTATGAGGGTAGAGATCCTGCCGGGATAGTGGACTTTTGCAGGTATGCTATGGGCATATATGACTTTCAGCTGACAAAAGACAAGCTAGGTGAGCTTGGGTATACATGTGAGGAGGTTGAAGCTCTGCACAAATACTTGAGGACGCAGTATCAATCTGACACATGGGTGGATGAAAGCCAGGGAGGGAGCTTCCTGGCTCTCCTATCTTCTTAAGATGACATAGAAGATGGGGCTCATTGTTGGCTGCTCAAGACAGTGAGCCCTTAAGCATGCTTGAGCAGGTATGATGATCATGACATGCTGCAGAAAGATGGGGTTTCCATGGACCTGAGCATGGGATCGTGGAGATGAGTGTTGGCACATGACTAGGATGTGTAGCACTTGTTGATATGCATGGGCAGTTTGCACATGGAGATGACTTGATGAAGATGGGACCTTATATATGTTCCAGGGATGTTTGCCTTATATGGAGGAGTCTACATCATGGTCGATGTCAGTCTTGGTGGAGAGCTACCAGGATGATGTGTTGTCGAGACGACAACGTTTTCGGGTGGAGGAGAGTGTAACGCCCTCGCAACTTGGGCAAGTGCGCGACGGGAAAAACACCTTCACACGACGGTTAGACAACAAAGCGACCCGGGGAGGGCGACCCGTGGGCAACCCGTGCACAACGGGCGGGTGACCCGTGGGCGACCCGTGCAAGATGGGCGGGTGACTCGTGGGCGACCTGTGGACGATGGGCGGGTGACTCGGGTGGGCGACCCGTGCATGGTGAGCCGGCGGTCATACATAGCGAGCTGAGCTGCGGGTGCGGTCACCCGAGTTGGCGAACAGGCACGACAAGTCAAGGTTCGGTGTGAGCTGCGGACAGGGTGAGCTGGTGCGGCGGACAAGGCAGACAAACGAGCTGGTGCGGCGGGCAGAAGGGCGACCCGTGGGCGACCCGCGCCCGATGGGCAGATGACCCGAGCGACGGACAACGCTGGTGTACAACGCAGTTGTGTGGAGCGCGGGTATGACAGCAGCGGGCCCGATTCAACAAAGGCAGGCGTGGTTCAACGACAGCGAAGGCACGGTGCGAAGGAAGGGCGACCCGGGCATGATGGGCAGGCACCCCTTCACACGACGGGCAGCAGAAATGCAATGAACGACAGCGACCGGGCAGAGTGCGACGAAAGGGCGAGCTGTAATGCGACGTTCCAAAGTCGCATATGTAACTTAAGGAAAATATGCAATGGAGTGTGGAAGCTTTATACTAGGCGTAGGGAGGCCTTGCACTTGGAAAAAGGCCGACCTACCAAATAATAAAGCAAGGGCTCCTAACATGTTTTAGGGGGTCGGCTTGAGAGCTTGACACCCCTCCATTGAATGGATAGCCAGCGTATATATTGGCAGCGCAGAGGCTTCATTTCATCATCAAGCACTTCGCTCTCTCTCTACATTCGATCTAAAGGTAAAGAGGACGCAGCAAGAAGTGCGCATCTCTCATGCGCATAAGAGAAGTGCGTAGTTTTACCAAGGGACTGTTTGTGGGACAACGGTACACGGTAAAGGGCAGTTTGGTGCAGAATCAAATTGGAGGAGTTCTGGTGGCTCGGGTGAGCACGCTCATACCAAGAGAGGTTGGCATTGGATTGTAAGAAGGCTATCTATGCCTATATTGTAAAAGATTCTAAGTGTTGGCCGAGGACTTTGCCCAGCACACTTGTATGTATTATTGAAGAATTTCATAATATATTGATATCGGGCGAACTTGTTCGGGAGTTGCCCCTCCCTCTATAATTGTGTGCAATCGTTATGTTCATGGTTTAATTGCATATTGATTATGAATGTGTATGAAGATTAATACATTTTACTTAATTGAGAAAGACGAATTAAGTATGTTTATGTGAAAGGCGTAGTCCATGTGTGCAAGTATTAATAAAAATAAAGTACACGGTGGTGCCGCACCTCGCCAGACACGGTTGGAAGACTACCGTAGGCTTGGGGGCGTGACACACCCGAACGACCCGCCCGAACGAGTTCACACAGGCACCCTCAAACGACTCGCCCGAACGACCAAAATGAACCGACAAGGGAGAACTGGGCAAACGAGCTGCACGAACGTGCACAAAGCCAACCTCGGGTCAAAACTTAGCATTTCTGATACGGCCCTCGCCCGAACGACCTGCCCGAACGAGTTCACATGAGCGCCCTCAAACGACCCACCCGAACGACCCACCCGAACGACCCGCCCGAACGAGTTCACACGGGCGCCCTCAAACGACCCGCCCGAACGATTTTTCATGGGTGCCCGGACGACCAAAACGAACCGACAAGGGAGAGCTGGGCAAACGAGCTGCACGAACGTGCACAAAGCCAACCTCGGGTCACAACTTAGCATTTTTGATACGGCCCTCGCCCGAACGACCCACCCGAACGAGTTCACACGGGCGCCCTCAAACGACCCGCCCGAACGACCCACCCGAACGACCCGCCCGAACGAGTTCACACGGGCGCCCTCAAACGACCCGCCCGAACGATTTTTCATGGGCGCCCGAACGACCGAAACGAACCGACAAGGGAGAGCCGGGCAAACGAGCTGCACGAACGTGCACAAAGCCAACCTCGGGTCACAACTTAGCATTTTTGATACGGCCCTCGCCCAAACGACCCGCCCGAACGAGTTCACACGGGCGCCCTCAAACGACCCGCCCGAACGACCCGCCCGAACGAGTTCACACGGGCGCCCTCAAACGACCTGCCCGAACGACCCACCCGAACGACCCGCCCGAACGAGTTCACACGGGCGCCCTCAAACGACCCGCCCGAACGACCCACCCGAACAACCCGCCCGAACGAGTTCACACGGGCACCCTCAAACGACCCGCCCGAACGACCCACCCGAACGACCCGCCCGAACGAGTTCACACGGGCGCCCTCAAACGACCCGCCCGAATGACCTTATAACGCCCTCGAGTCTCGGCAGGCGTGCACGATGGCGCGAGTGCCCCGTGCACGACGACGGGCACATTTTGGCATTGCGACGAGCATATGGGCGAACCTCCGACACTTGGGCGGACCCGACGATGGGCAGACCCGACGATGGGCGGGCGACCCATGGGCGCGCACCTTGCTACACGGTGGGCAGTGGAAAACGACGGACGGCGGAACGATGTACGATGAGCTTTGAACGACGGACGGACGGATGTGACAAACAGCGAAGGTAGCGGGCAGCGTGCGACAAAACAACGAGCTGCAGTTGCGACGTAAGATGCGACGAAGGCTTGTGATGAAGTGCGACATAACGGAGCACGCACGACACTTAGAAATAATGGATAATGCGAAGTGTTTTATACCTTGGTTGGGAGCTTTACACGGGGTAAAGTCCGACATAACATATGGACGTATGGAGGCTTGTACATATGGAAATAATTAAAATATAATATGAGGGCTTTTATGTAATAAAAGGGGTAGTCGTGAGTAAATCACCCCTTAAAACATGAAAAGAATACATATTATATGGAGAATGAATTAATAAGAATAAAATAAAATATAATAATGTATACGTGGGCTTCATGTGTGTATGAGTGGAGTCGGCCTTAAGTAAGCAAGCCCCCCTTAACACATATGAGATGCGTATATATTATGGAGAGGATGAGACTTCATTCTCATCATCGACTTCGCTCTCTTCATCTTCGCGAATAAGGCTTGAAGAAATGCGCATTCCTTGTGCACATAAATCCAAGGAGATCTCGCATATTCTTGGGTTGGGTTATGTGGAGTATGATCTTGGTTGAGGGAGTTCTCATACACGGTTTGGTGTAGAATCAAGTGAACGTCTTGGTGACCCGTGTGGGGCCCGTTCACGAAGATAAGGTACATAACGTTGTATGTATTAAGGTCTCTTGTGCCTTGTTGTATTATTCTTAAGTGTTGGCCTTGGATATTCTGCTAGGCACACTTGTATTATTGGAAAAGTTCATAATAATATTCGGGCAGACTTTACCGGGAGTTGCCCCTCCCATTCTACTCGGTTATTTGCAATTGTTGTTCGGTTTAATTGCACATGAAAATATTATGAATGGTTTGTGAAGATTAATTCTTTTACATGGTTATAAGATAATAGTTAAGGCATGTTTATATTGGTTAACATGGTTAAGGCGTAGTCCATATGCATGATTAGTGAAAAACGGTCGTGCACGGTGGTGCCGCACCCGCCCAATAAAAGAAAAAAAGATTGGGGGCGTGACAGATGGTATCAGAGCTCGGTCGGAGTTGGCAGTTGACAGGTGAAGATAAGGTATGGAGAACGACCGAGGTCTTGTAACTTTGAATATTTGTGGCAGAGAGGTTCAAGCGTTGGCAAACTCAGGTGGACCATATAACCTTATATCGACACGGTTGATAGAAGAAATGGAGCTGATATCTACTATGGAAAACTGGGAGATAACCTCGTGGAATTTGGCAGTGGGCATGATACGAGATGTACATGTACGGTTGGAAAGATGTAGAGGTCAGGTGGACTTCGTGGTGATAAATACAGATGACATTGATGTAATGCTTGGATGAGATGGACTTCTTCAAATCAGTTAGGCAATAGATGAGATTGCAGACCGAGAAGAGGAAGTCATGGTGGGCGAAGATGTTGAAGACTTGACTATGATGGAGGTTAGACTTGAAAATGATCAAGCTAAGCCCGAATCATGTAGCTCATGGACATGGGCCGATGAAGATACTCATATGGAAGGGCCATGTGATGATGAGGATATGGTGGAGGCCGAACTTGAGTTTAATCAAGTTGAACCGGGATCACACAGGTTGACAACATGGATGGACGCTCACATGGAAGAACCACATGATGATGAGGACTCGATAGAGGCAGAACTTGAAGCCTTGGAGAGAAACATCGAAGAAGAACTTCTTCAACTCGGTTGGACAATGGAGCAAGGTAGAGTTGCAAATTGTGCAGTCCGGGAAGAGGAAGCCATGGTAGAAGAAGATGTTGCAAGCTCGACTACGATGAAGGATGAACTTGAGGATGGTCAGGTCGACCCAGGATCGTGTGGTTTGACAACATGTATGGACAGGGTCACTCACATGGAGGGACCGCATGATGATGAAGTAAGTATTGGTACTTGTGTTTCATTTGGACATTTGGTAGATGGATCATGTGTAGGAGATGGCAAGGTCAGCTTGCCTAAGCATGGAGGCATTCTACCATGGATGACTATGATGGAGCCTTGTATGGAGAAGCAAGGATCGTTGGTTGTAGGACTTGTTGAGGATGCTTGCTACCTTGAGATGGAAGGTGCAAGACCCCCAGAAAAGGGCGGAACTTGATGACCGTTGTGGATGATTTGGGTCATGCTTTAGCCACATGGCTAAGTGCCCGGCATGACTCATGGACAGATTGAAGGGCACACCCTTGGGTGGACTTCTCATGGCCGAACCTTTGGTGAAGGAGCTATGAAGAAGGGACTCGTGATGACACAGTGATATGGTTGGTGACCGAGTTCACTAAACCGAAGATCGATTACTTGGATGATGATGGACTTCTCATGGCCGAGACCAAGAGATAGTCTTGGTGGACCTTTGGTGGAGGAGTTCATGATGACATGACATCGTTGTGACTTTTGGGACATCATACATGGTGGACTTAGAGTTCTGATGCATTAAGGAGCTGAGGTCAGGAGACTTTGATGCAGTATGGGATGCATACTTCCAAAGTACATGTATGGGCATGGCTTGGAAGGGTGACTTGATGTGGAGGATCGATGAGACACTTTGAGGTGATGGGGTCACGATGATGATGATGATGGGTTGAGCCGAGACTTAAATACTTTTCACACATGATGATGTTGGGATAAATGTGGCTGATCATTTGTAGCACATTGACACCAACACTTCGTGGACAGCATGTTGCAGACGAGATGGATGGAGTTTTCATGGACCTGAGCATGGATTATGGGAGTTGATTCTTGATGAGTCGAGGATGTGACAGGATGCTTTGAGGAACAACTGATGGTGGCATGAGGATGTGCATTCTCATTGTTTGGGCGTGATAGTTGGATTAGCTACCCAACTAGTTCAGATATGAGGGTCGACAAGGTGCAGAGGTGTGCCAGCATTGTGTTGGAGTATCATGGCAGCAGCTCACATGAGCACGACATATGGTGATCAAGATGACTTCCCGTTGATGATGATCTTGGTGGTGAATTGCCGAGATGATATGTTGTTGAGGACGACAACGACTTCAGGTGGAGGAGAATGTAACGCCCTCGAGTCTCGGGCAGGTGTGCACGATGGCGCGAGCGCCCCGTGCACGACGACGGGCACGTTTTGGCATTACGACGAGCATATGGGCGAACCTCCGACACTTGGGCGGACCCGACGATGGGCGGGCGACCCATGGGCGCGCACCTTGCTACAAGGTGGGCAGTGGCAAACGACGGACGGCGGAACGATGTACGACGAGCTTCGAACGATGGACGGGCGGATGCGACAAACAGCGAAGGTAGCAGGCAGCGTGCGACAAAACAACGAGCTGCGATTGCGACGTAAGATGCGACGAAGGCTTGTGACGAAGTGCGACATAATGGAGCATGCACGACACTTAGCAATAATGGATAATGCGAAGTGTTTTATACCTTGGTTGGGAGCTTTACACAGGGTAAAGTCCGACATAACATATGGACGTATGGAGGCTTGTACATATGGAAATAATTAAAATATAATATGAGGGCTTTTATGTAATAAAAGGGGCAGTCGTGAGTAAAGCACCCCTTAAAACATGAAAAGAATACATATTATATGGAGAATGAATTAATAAGAATAAAATACAATATAATAATGTATACGTGGGCTTCATGTGTGTATGAGTGGAGTCGGCCTTAAGTAAGCAAGCCCCCCCTTAACACATATGAGATGCGTATATATTATGGAGAGGATGAGACTTCATTCTCATCATCGAACTTTGCTCTCTTCATCTTCGCATAAGGGACAAGGAGAAGTGCGAATAAGGCTTGAAGAAATGCGCATTCCTTGTGCGCATAAAGCCAAGGAGATCTCGCATATTCTTGGGTTGGGTTATGTGGAGTATGATCTTGGTTGAGGGAGTTCTCATACACGGTTTGGTGTAGAATCAAGTGAACATCTTGGTGACCCGTGTGGGGCCCATTCATGAAGATAAGGTACATAACGTTGTATGTATTAAGGTCTCTTGTGCCTTGTTGTATTATTCTTAAGTGTTGGCCTTGGATATTCTACCAGGCACACTTGTATTATTGGAAAAGATCATAATAATATTCGGGCAGACTTTACCGGGAGTTGCCCCTCCCATTCTACTCGGTTATTTGCAATTGTTGTTCGGTTTAATTGCACATGAAAATATTATGAATGGTTTGTGAAGATTAATGCTTTTACATGGTTATAAGATAACAGTTAAGGCATGTTTATATTGGTTAACATGGTTAAGGCGTAGTCCATATGCATGATTAGTGAAAAACGGTCGTGCACGGTGGTGCCGCACCCGCCCAATAAAAGAAAAAAAGAATTGGGGGCGTGACAGACCCACCTGAACGACCCGCCCGAACGAGTTCACACGGGCGCCCTCAAACGACCCGCCCGAGCGATTTTTCATGGGCGCCCGAACGATCGAAACGAACCGACAAGGGAGAGTCGGGCAAACGAGCTGCACGAACATGCACAAAGACAACCTCGGGTCACAACTTAGAATTTTTGATACGGCCCTCGCCCGAACGACCCGCCCGAACGAGTTCAGATGGGCGCCCTCAAACGACCCGCCCGAACGACCCACCCAAACGACCCACCCGAACGAGTTCACACGGGCGCCCTTAAACGACCCGCCCGAACGAGTTCAGACGGGCACCCTCAAACGACCCGCCCGAATGACACACCCGAACGACCCGCCCGAACGAGTTCACACGGGCGCCCTCAAACGACCCGCCCGAATGATTTTTCATGGGCGCCCGAACGACCGAAAGAACCGACAAGGGAGAGTCGGGCAAATGAGCTGCACGAACATGCACAAAGCCAACCTCGGGTCACAACTTAGAATTTTTGATACGGCCCTCGCCCGAACTACCCGCCCGAACGAGTTCACACGGGCGCCCTCAAACGACCCGCCCGAACGACCCACCAGAATGACCCGCCCGAACGAGTTCACACGTGCGCCCTCAAACGACCCGCCCGAAGGACCCACCCGAACGACTCGTACGAACGAGTTCACACGGGCGCCCTCAAACGACCCGCCCGAACGACCCACCCGAACGACCCGCCCGAACGAGTTCACACGGGCGCCCTCAAACGACCCGCCCGAACGATTTTTCATGGGCGCCCGAACGACCCAAACGAACCGACAAGGGAGAACCGAGAAAACGAGCTACACGAATGTGCACAAAGCCAACCTCGGGTCACAACTTAGCATTTTTGATACGGCCCTTGCCCGAACAACCCGCCCGAATGAGTTCACACGGGCACCCTCAAACGACCCGCCCGAATGATTTTGCATGGGCGCCCGAACGACCGAAACGAACCGACAAGGGAGAGCCGGGCAAACAAGCTGCACGAATGTGCACAAAGCCAACCTCGGGTCACAACTTAGCATTTTTGATACGGCCCTCGCCCGAACGACCCGCCTGAACGAGTTCACACGGGCGCCCTCAAACGACCCGCCCGAACGACCCACCCGAACGACCCGCCCGAACGACCCACCCGAACGACCCACCCTAACGACCCGCCTGAACGACCCACCCGAACGACCCGCCTAAACGAGTTCACACGGGTGCCTTGAAACGACCCGCCCGAACGACCCACCCGAACGACCCGCCCGAACGAGTTCACACGGGCGCCCTCAAACGACCCGCCCGAACGATTTTGCATGGGCGCCCGAATGACCGAAATGAACCGACAAGGGAGAGCCGGGAAAACGAGCTGCACGAACGTGCACAAAGCCAACCTCGGGTCACAACTTAGCATTTTTGATACGGCCCTTGCCCGAACGACCCGCCCGAACGAGTTCACACGGGCGCCCTCAAACGACCCGCCCGAACGAGTTCACACGAGCGCCCTCAAACGACCCGCCCGAACGAGTTCACACGGCAAACGAGCCGCACGAACGAGTTTACATGGGCTCTGACACACGACCAAAACAAAGTCACAAGGGAGATTCGGGCAAACGGGCGGCACGATCGTGCACGAGGCCCACCCCCCTTCACAACTTAGCATTTTTTATATGGCCACGTCTTCCCTGGTTGCCCTCACACGACACGACATGACACGACCCGACCCGTTTGCTCGGGCACCCACACACGACACGTCCCGACCCGCCCGAACGAAATTTGGGGTTTCTATGGGCGCATGACCCAAACGAAATTTCGGGGTTTCCGTGGGCGCACGACCCGAACGAAGCCACGAGGGAGCATCAGGCAAACGGGCCACACGAACCTGCAAAAGACACACGAGCGGTCACGAGTTAGCATTTTTGGCATGCCCACGTGTGCCCGGGCCCCACACACGACACAACACGGCCCGACCGACCTTGTGCGAGCCGACCCGACCCGCCCGAACGCGTTTTCACGGGCACCCACACACGACACGACATGACCCGACCCGAACAAAATTTGGGGTTTCGTTATATGCACAACTCGAATGAAATTTGGGGTTTCCATGGGTGCGCGACCCGAATGAAGGCACAAGGCAGCGTCGGGCAAATGGGCCGCACGAACGTGTAGAAGGCACATGGGGGGTCATGACTTAGCATTTTTGGCACTGCCACGTGTGCCCGAGCACCCACGCATGGCACGACCCAACCCACTCGAACGAAGGCACGACGGAGCGTCGGGAAAACGGGTCGCGCGAATGTGCAGGAGGCACACGGGTGGTCACGCCCTAACATTTTTTGCACGGCCACATGTTCCCGAGCACCCACGCGCGGCATAGCAAGACCCGACCCCACTCGACTCGCCTGAGTGCGTTTGCACGGGCAGCCACACATGACACGACCCGACCTGCCCGAATGGAATTTGGGGTTTCCATGTGTGCACGCCACGAATGAAATTTGGGGTTTCCATGGGTGCACAACCCGAACGAAGGCCCGAGGGAGCGTCGGGAAAATAGGCCGCACGAATGTGCAGAAGGCACACGGGCGGTGACGACTTAGAATTTTTGGCACGGCCACGTGTGCCGGGGCACCCACACACGGCACGACACGACCCGACCTACCCTAGGTGAGCCGACCCGAATCCCCGAACGAAATTTGGGGTTTCCATGGGTGTACGACCCGAACAAAGAAGGCACATGGGTGGTCATGACTTGGCATTTTCGGCACGCCCACGTGTGCCCGCGCACCCCCACACACGGCATGGCACGGGATGACCCGGCCTGCCCGAAGGAAATTTGGGGTTTGAACGGGCGCACGACCTGAACGAAGGCATGAGCGTAGGAATATCTTTGACTCTAATACATAAATATACCTGGGGTAACATGCCCTTAATATCTTCAACATTTTGTTTTGACTCTTTATAACACTTTAACATGTGCTAGGCCTATTTAAATGAGCAAGAAACGCAATGACAAATATATCTATATATATATATATATATATATATATATATATATATATATATATATATATATATATATATATATATATATATTTTCCTGAATAAATACAAATATCAAAAGTACATTTATGAAGACCGAACCGAGTTACACTTTCTTCAACACCCCCTCTTAACTAGGGAGGTATTCGTAAATCATTAAAAGGTGTTTGGCTATTTTTCAATCTTGAATAATTCACATAAGAAAAACTGGATTGGCAACCCATCTGTTAAAGCATCATATTAGCCAACATTGTTCATAGCAAGGCCTTGACTAATAGCTTTATCTCTCATAATACCACAGCACAATGTTGGCGAGGCCAATGGCTTATAAACACCTTGTTCATTGTCTCTAAAGGTACATACCCACCCAGGTGTTCCCTGAGTATGACCTTCCAGGACAATTCTTGTCTTGGGTTCCCATCCCTCAAAGAATATCGCTCCTCTTGCCTACTCTTGTCTTGGGTGCCCTACACATCCTCAAAGAGCATCAGATGCCAAATTATTGCCCAATCCTCCCGTTATTTCTTGCCAAGTGAAGACAAGAATGTTGTGTCTATCTCTTCCCCTTGATTGGGGAAGACATGCCCAAGTTTCCTCTGACAAGGAACTTGCCCAAGCTCCTTTGTATTTTGGAACTTGTTAGAACTCCCTCTTAGCTAGGGACTTGTCCATTCATCAACAACGTCTTCTTCATGGGTCCTTCAGTCGCTTGATCTCCTTCTTTCCTTCGATGTCATGAAGTCTTTGTTTGAACTTCTTCTTGGTAGGGTACCAGCCATTGATCACTTTTCCCCCTGGTTTGTCATGTCATTGCTCCCTTCGTGGAAAGTGGCTTTCTTGATATATATCAGGTCTTTTTTGTCATCTAGCTACTCCTTTGTCACCTTGTCTATCCTTCATAACACTTATCACATGGATGCTTAGTTGTACTCGCTTGTTCCCGTACTTTGATTTAGTGGCCCTTCATGTCTTCATCGTGAAATTGCTCTTCATCATGACATATTTGTAGAGTTGAATCGGTTATCTGCACCTTACTATCTCCAAGGCCTTCGTAGGTGTCAAGGGTCCTTTATCTTTTTCTTCCTTTGTCAGAGTTGTCGTGCCTTCTTTCGAGAGATGTTGAGGAATCTTGTCAAATAGTTATTCTTTGTGACCACGATGTTCTTCATTTGCTTCTTATTGGATTGATTGGTCAACCACCTTATACTCCTTATGAGAGCACTTCTTCATGTTGACCTTTACTCCACTGTAGCACATGCCTCCGAGCATGTCGTTGGCGAAAGAGATCGTTTTATTCTGGATCGTGATTCTAGAACTTTTCCCATGACCCAATCAATATATATGGTGACATGACTTAAACTTTGATGCATACATACCTCATCTTGATTATGCTTTTATCATCGCGGCTTTATTTGATAGTTCTCCTTGATTGGTGTAGCCTTTCTTGCTTCATTTGCTCTCGCCTCTATATCATCCTCTCTTGAATCCCATAAATGGGACACCCAATGAGACCTGTACCCCCTTTGAAAGAAGACTTTAAGCAAAGAGGTTGACTTAGTCCTAGGAGGATCTTCCTTCTTTTGCTTCTTGTCATCTTCTTTCACTTCTTGAGTTACATGAGCTTCTTCCCTTTTTCTCTTGTTGTTGTTGTCCTTCTTAAGTTTAGGAAAATCCCTTTTGTAGCATCCATACTCTTGGCATCCAAACCGTTCGACTTTGGACATGTAGTGGCCCCAACCAATTTGTTACTTTCCTTGCAAAAAGACACTGAGGTATACTCAGAAGGGGACATATACTTACTTGATAGAGTTTGAGATGTAGTGAACTTGCTTTCTTCTTGAAGACTTGATGGCTTGCCTTCCTTAGATCTTGATGTTGTTCAAGTTGCTTTCTTCAAATGGACTTGCTTGATGACTTGACTCGTACTGCCTTTCATTCTTCAAGATGGTGTAGCTTGATGTAGGTCCCTCTTTGATTTGTTCTTCTTGTAGGTGCCTTTATACAAGGCGTTTCTTCTTGCTTTGTAGTCTTCCATGAGGAATGATAGATGGTAGACCTTCTTGTCCTTGATGTGATTGAGACTTCTTGGCTTGACGCTTCAACCTTGCGGATGTTCTTGAGATTCCCTTTCCTTGATGTGTCACCTTAGCTCCGATACCGCGTTGAAGAATCTAGGGCAATGGGGTATAGCGGGATTTTTCTAGACTTGATAACAATTTGTGAAGCTCTTTTGCAATTTATCGTGTTATCTTAATCTTCTTCTCTTCTTATTAATGCATGTGTGTTTACTTTCATCAAACTGGTGCCAAAAACATAAGAACAAGAACACAAGATGTTGGCTCTCTGCCAGGGAAAAACCTCTCTCTCTCTCTCTCAGAGAGGAAAACCCTTTCGTAAATTTCCCTCATTGAAGCTTCTTATTGGTTATTGCGAAGCCCTAGACCCTTGACAATAATATCCCCCAAGCACAAGTCGAGTCCTTCCTCCTCTCTGCACTTTGTTTCTTCGGCGCTTCGTTCCCCGACACTCTGTCCTTCTTTCAACTTTTGATAGTCCATGGTGGACTAGCTCTAGAAGAGACTCCAACCTTTGATCCTTAGCGAGGTCCTTTACCAATGAAGAAAATTTCATTCTCTTGACCAACCGAGCCTTTTTCTTGATGTGAGGTTGCAGGCTCGATGTACACCAAGTTTACTGCACCTGAGGTGATTTCCATCGCGACGAGACATGGAAACCCCAAATTTCCCGCACTTGGGATGCTTTCGACAAGGCGGGACATGGAATCCCCGGGTACCCCGCAATTTGGCGACCTTTGTCGAGGAGGGACCGCGAGACCCCATGTCACGCTCCTATCCTAGTGGTAGTATTTCAACCACGCATAAGCGGGTGCGGCACCACCGTACTTTTTCCTTTTACCAATACTTGAGTACACGGTCTGCGCCTACTTCAACACTCGGTCAATTTTCCAGTAAGTGTTCTTAACAATGCAGCGAAAATAACTTACCATAAATTTATCTTCTTCAATTATTCTTTCAACCTGTCGTGTCGTGTGGTCGTGCTGCACTGGCCCGCGGCCTGCACGACACAACTCCACACCTGAACTGCGAACCTGTCCGCCCGAATTTCCCTTCCGCGGCGCCCAAACTCTGCCCGTCGGTGCGGTCCATAGTGAGGGCGCATGGCCCGCATGCAGTGCGGCCTGCCTGCCCGGACGGTAACCCGCCCCGCTCTGCCTGTCCGCGCTACCAAGCCTGACCCGCCCTCTGTAATCCGCCCGCCGGTGCGGCCCTCTTACCCACGTCCTTCTCTTCCTTCCATTTTTTCCCAACTCCTTCCTTCGCACTTGTTCTGCGATGTGGAAGTCTGAGTTCGATGTCCCTTCGTCGAACGCCATCCTCCTTACTTATACGCATCCTTTCGCCCAAGGGCCATGTCTCTCGAGGATAACAAGGGTCAACTCCATCAACATGCATGCCCGGCTGACCTGCCACATAACCTCGACATGCCCCATTCCAACGAACCGCCGCGTCC
>CM062817.1:1018256908-1018309408 GCA_031772625.1 Pinus tabuliformis
CGAGGCCACCTAGGAGTCCACCCGCACCAGCTGACGGTGGACCTCGATCACTTGACCGTTGCGGCAACCACGATGCGAAGGCAAAGGAAGGAAGCAAATGAAAATCAAGAGGATGGTCGCCACACAATACAAGGACACATATCCAAACAGGAGGAGGGATCGCGCAGCCCTGCACCCCACACACCCTACGTACAGGCAACCTAGGAGATTTCCCACAGCTTTACCGACCGGACGATGAATAATTTTCCCCTACGTCCACCTCCACGCAAAGGAGGGAGGTCGAAGCGTTCCACCTCGAAATCCTTCTTCCAAATAAGACCAATCGAGCCCACAACCTCTTCTCAGAAATGCCCCCCGACCCTCCACGCCACGCACCGAGGCCACCTAGGAGTCCACCCGCGCCAGCTGACGGTGGACCTCGATCACTTGACTGCTGCGGCAACCACGATGCGAAGGCAAAGGAAGGAAGCAAATGCAAATCAAGAGGAGGGTCGCCACACAATACAAGGACACATATCCAAACAGGAGGAGGGATCGGGCAGCCCCGCACCCCACGCACCCTACGTACAGGCAACCTAGGAGATTTCCCACAGCTTTACCGATCGGAAGATGAATAATTTTCCCCTACGGCCACCTCCACGCAAAGGAGGGAGGTCGAAGCATTCCACCTCGAAATCCTTCTTCCAAATAAGACCAACCGAGCCCACAACCGCTTCTCAGAAATGCCCCCCGACCCTCCACGCCACGCACCGAGGCCACCTAGGAGTCCACCCGTGCCAGCTGACGGTGTACCTCGATTACTTGACCGCCTGCGGCAACCACAATGCGAAGGCAAAGGAAGGAAGCAAATGCAAATCAAGAGGGTCGCTACACAATACAAGGACACATATCTAAACAGGAGGAGGGATCGGGCAGCTCCGCACCCCACGCACCCTACGTACAGGAAACCTAGGAGATTTCCCACAGCTTTACTGACCAGACGATGAATAACTTTCCCCTACGGCCACCTCCATGCAAAGGAGGGAGGTCGAAGCGTTCCACCTCGAAATCCTTCTTCCAAATAGCTCCCATCGATGACTATAGTAGTAGTAAGCCTCCTTCCCATTGGACCACAAGCGCATACACAATTGAAACAACAAATGCCCATAAACGTTGTGACTTAACATTTCCAACCACAAAAGCCTGCCACGCACGCAAGATGCAAGGAAAAATCCGACCCCTCAATCAAACATATGGGCCAACACATCTATCAAAACCTCAAAGCCAATGCAACCATGAACGATGTGCACTTTGAAAGGAATGCCAACCCTTGACTTTACAACAAGGAGAACAACACCTCACATCGCCCGATGGAAAAAGCAAGCAAGAGGGAGGGTAGGTGGTTTACAACCAAAACCCTTCCACGTCCCTCTTAAATGTATGCATCTCAACGGACAATGCCAACATGGAAAGAGTACAAGCACAAGACACCAGCACCATAAACTGCTGAACAATGAAGAGGCTAGCCATCACAAGGAGCCACGGCACAACAACCCATACAACTCCCAAAACTTGGAGCAGAAGGGGAATTGTTCACATATGCCTCCAAGGACAAGCATGGCCAACATTACCGCTCATGCGCTACCGAGTGGGTATGGAGAGAAGATGAAAATCGGACACCCTACAAACGACCCAAGGCCATTCTTGAGGCAAACCTGAAAAACCAACTCAATTACCAACCCACCTTTCACACGAAAAGCAAAACCCTCCACACCAAATAGGGAGGAGGTGAACAATATAACGAGGAGCCAATTTCAATGGAGCCACAAATGGCTGCCCAGCCCAATCAAAATTCTCTATTCGCAACAACCGACGGGCACGATAGCGACATAGGCAACGACGGAGTTTTGGGGCTTCCATCTGGGACCCGCAACAACGAAGGCTCAAAGGAGCGCCGAGAAAACTTTCAACATTCTTATCGTTGGGATGGGAAAGAGGGACGGGGATGAGCATGGCCCACATTACCGCTCATGTGCTATCGAGCGGGGATGGAGTGAAGACGAAAACCGACTGCCCTTCAAATGACCCAAGGCCATCGTTTAGGCAAACCCGAAAACACAACTCAATCACCAACCCACCTTTCACACGAAAAGAAAACCCACTGCTGGTATCATGGGAAGGGGCACGAGGGGACCAGGACAAGCCAGGGAGCCACACAACAAAAGCCCATACAGCTCCAAGAACTTGGAGAGCGGAAGGGGAATTGTTCACATATGCCTCCCGGGCCGAGCCTGGCCAACATTACCGCTCATGTGCTACCGAGTGGGGATGGAGTGAAGACGAAAATCGGCCGCCCTACAAACGACCCAAGGCCATCGTTCAAGCAAACCCGAAAATACAACTCGATCACCAACCCACCTTTCACATGCAAATAAAACCTATCACTAGTATCATCTGGAGGGGCACGTGGGGACCAGGACGAGCCAAGGAGCCACACCACAACAGCCCATACAGCTCCAAGAACTTGGAGAGCGGAAGGGGAATTGTTCACATATGCCTCCCAGGCCAAGCCTGGCCAACATCACCGCTCATGCGCTACCGAGTGGGGATGGAGAGAAGATGAAAATCGCCCGCCCTACAAACGACCCAAGGCCATCGTTCAAGCAAACCCGAAAACACAACTCGATTACCAACCCACCTTTCACATGGAAAGAAAACCTGTCGCTGGTATCATCTGGAAGGGCTCACGGGGACCAAGACGAGCCACGGAGCCACACCACAACAGCCCAAATAGCTCCAAGAACTTAGAGAGCGGAAGGGTAATTGTTCACATATGCCTCCCAGGCCGAGCGTGGCCAGCATTACCGCTCATGCGCTACCGAGTGGGGATGGAGAGAAGATGAAAATCGGCGGCTTTACAAATGACCCAAGGCCATCGTTTAGGCAAACACGAAAACACAACTCAATTACCAACCCACCTTTCACACGGAAAGGAAACCTGTCGCTGGTATCATCTGGAGGGGCATGCGGGTCACAACTTAGCATTTTTGATACGGGCTCGTTCGCCCAGGTGCGCCCTCGCCCAAACGACCCGCCCGAACGAGTTCACACGGGCGCCCTCAAACGACCCGCCCGAACGACCGAAACGAAGTGACAAGGGAGAGTCGGGCAAACGAGCTGCAAGAATGTGCACAAAGCCAACCTCGGGTCACAACTTAGCATTTTTTATACGGGCTCGTTCGCCCAGGCGCGCCCTCGCCCGAACGACCCGCCCGAACGAGTTCACACGGGCGCCCTCAAACGACCCGCCCGAACGACCGAAACGAAGCGACAAGGGAGAGCCGGGAAAATGAGCTGCACGAATGTGCACAAAGCAAACCTCGGGTCACAACTTAGCATTTTTGATATGGGCGCACCCTCGCTCGAACGACCCGCACGAACGAGTTCACGCGGGCACCCTCAAACGACCTGCCCGAACGACCGAAACAAAGCGACAAGGGAGAGCCGGGCAAACGAGCTGCATGAACGTGCACAAAGCCAACCTCAGGTCACAACTTAGCATTTTTTATACGGGCTCGTTCGCCCGGGTGCACCCTCGCCCAAACGACCCACCCGAACGAGTTCACACGGGCACCCTCAAACGACCCGCCCGAACGACCGAAACGAAGTGACAAGGGAGAGCCGGGCAAACGAGCTGCACGAATGTGCACAAAGCCAACCTGGGGTCACAACTTAGCATTTTTGATACGGGCGCACCCTCGCCCAAACGACCCGCACGAACGAGTTCACGCGGGCGCCCTCAAACGACCCGCCCGAACGACCGAAACGAAGCGACAAGGGAGAGTCAGGCAAATGAGCTTAACGAACATGCACAAAACCAACCTCGGGACAAGACTTAGCATTTTTGATATGGGCTCGTTCGCCCGGGCGCGCCCTCGCCCGAACGACCCTCCCGAACGAGTTCATGCAGGCGCCCTCAAAGGACCCGCCCGAATGACCCAAACGAAACGAAAAGGGAGAGCCGTGCAAACGAGCTGCACGAACGTGCACAAAGCCAACCTCGGGTCACAACTTAGCATTTTTGATATGGGCTCGTTCGCCCAGGCGCGCCCTCGTGCGAACGAGTTGACACGGGCGCCCTCAAACGACCCACCTGAAAGACCGAAATTGTCACGCCCCCGAGCCTACGGTAGTCTTCCAACCGTGTCTGGCGAGGTGCGGCACCACCGTGTACTTTCTTTTTATTAATACTTGCACACATGGACTACGCCTTTCACATAAACATACTTAATTAGTCTTTCTCAATTAAGTAAAATGCATAAATCTTCATACACATTCATAATCAATGTGTAATTAAACCATGAACATAACGATTGCACACAATTATAGAGGGAGGGGCAACTCCCGAACAAGTTCGCCTGATATCAATATATTATGAAATTCTTCAATAATACATACAAGTGTGCCGGGCAAAGTTCTCAACCCGCACTTAGAATCTTTTACAATATAGGCATAGACAGCCTTTTTACAATCCAATGCCGACCTCTCTTGGTAGGAGCGTGCTCACCCGAGCCACCAGAACTCCTCCAATTCGATTCCGCACGAAACTGCCTTTTACCGTGTACTGTCGTCCTACAAACAGTCCCTTGGTAAAACTGCGCACTTCTCTTATGTGCATGAGAGATGTGCACTTCTTGCTGCGTCCTCTTTACCTCTAGATCGAATGTAGAGAGAGAGCGAAGTGCTTGATGATGAAATGAAGCCTCTGCGCTGCCAATATATACGCTGGCTATCCATTCGATGGAGGGGTGTCAAGCTCTCAAACCGACCCCCTAAAACATGTTAGGAGCCCTTGCTTTATTATTTGGTAGGTCGGCCTTTGCCCAAGTGCAAGGCCTCCCTACGCCCAATTTAAAGCTTCCACACTCCATCGCATATTTTCTTTAAGTTACATATGCAACTTTGGAACGTCGCATTACAGCTCGCCCTTTCGTCGCACTCTGCCCGGTCGCTGTCGTTCGTCGCATTGCTGCCGCCCGTCGTGTGAAGGGGCGCCCGCCCATCATGCCCAGGTCACCCTTCCTTCGCACCATGCCTTCGCTGTCGTTGAACCGCGCCTGCCTTTGTTGAATCGCGCCCGCTGCTGTCATACCCGCGCTCCACACAACTGCGCTATCCACCCGCGTTGTCCGTCGCTCGGGTCATCTGCCCATCGGGCGCGGGTCGCCCACGGGTCGCCCACCCGTCATGTGAGGGTCGCCCATGGGTCGACCTTCTATCCGCCACACCAACTCGTCTGTCTGCCTTGTCCGCCGCACTAGCTCGCCCTGTCCGCAGCTCGCACCGAACCTTGACTTGCCGTGCCTGTTCGCCAGCTCGGGTGACCGCACCCGCAGCTCGGCTCGCTGTGTATGTCTGCCGGCTCACCGTGCACGGGTCGCCTGCCCGGGTCGCCCGCCCGTCATGCACGGGTCGCCCACGGGTCGCCCGCCCGGGTCGCCCGCCCGTCGTGCACGGGTCACCCGCCCGGGTCGGCCGCCCATCGTGCACGGGTCGCCCACGGGTCGCCTGCCCGTCGTGCACGGGTCACCCTGCCCGGGTCGCTTTGTTGTCTAACCGTTGTGTGAAGGTGTTTTTCCTGTCTCTCACTTGCCCAAGTTGCGAGGGCGTTACACTCTCCTCCACCTGAAAATGTTGTCGTCCCGACAACACATCATCCTGGTAGCTCTCCACCAAGACTGACATCGACCATGATGTAGACTCCTCCATATAAGGCAAACATCACTACAACATATATAAGGTCTCGTCTTCATGAAGTCATCTCCATGTGCAAACTGCCCATGCATATCAACAAGTGCTACACATCCTAGTCATGTGCCAACACTCATCTCCACGATCCCATGCTCAGGTCCATGGAAACCCCATCTTTCTGCAGCATGTCACGATCATCATACCTGCTCAAACATGCTTAAGGGCTCACTGCCTTGAGCAGCCAACAATGAGCCCCATCTTCTATGTCATCTAAGAAGATGTGGAGGGAGAAGAGCCTGAACGCTCTCCCTCACTAATCAGCTCAATGCATCTGTCAGGATCCTCAACCTCCATCCTTTGTAGATATGCTTCCCGTTCTTCCTTCTGGATATTCGGCCTCACATATATCTCATCATCATCATCATCGTCCTCTACCAGCTCTAGCCTTCTTGACAAGTCCAAGATGCTATCCGAAAGTGATTGGATGACCAATGACTGCTTTGCAAGCTTTGCCTCTACCGTAGACAACCGCTTGTCCATTTTCCCCTTGTCCTCCATTTGCAATCCTCCCAACTTATGATCAGGTTTTGTCACACCAATGGTTGGAACACCAATGGGCACATCTTCCCTTCCATCATAAATGAAGAGTTTCCTCAAATGTGATACAACCATAGCCTCAAACTGTTTCATGAACTCCATCCCCAATACTGCCTCATAGTCATCAATCCGCACTATAGTGAAGTCCACCTTTCCGGTCCATCCACCAAGTGTAGTGTCCACCTTTTCGGCCATACCAAGGATTGCCATAGGAGGAGAATTCACTGTCTTCATTTGTGCCTTCACTGGTACAAATTTCAGCCCAAGTCTCCTTACAGTATCTTCACTCATGAAGTTATGTGAAGCCCCACTATCGACCATAGTGAGTACATTGGTATCACCAATCTTCATTTGAACATACTCCAACCTGTTTCTTTCCGGATCTCTCCTAGAAGCCACTTCCGTAGTAGCAGCGGCACCAAGTATCTGCATCATCCCTACAGAAGCATTTTCATCCTCATCAGGTTGTGTAACAGCGGCCAACTTTGGTTTAGAGGGGCAATTCTTCACCACATCTGGTCCTGCACATATCCAACACTTCAAAGGCTTCTTTTCTTTCGGACTATCATCTGATTTCTGAGCATCCTCCTTCTTTTTTTCTTTTGGCTTGTCGGACTTCTTTTTCTCATTAGAAGTCTCATCGTAGTGGTCCACCAACCTGTCAACTGCAGCAAAAGCTTCCTCAAGTGTTCTAATTTTCTGCCTCTTCACCTCATTGCGTTCCCAAGGCTTCAACCCAATAATAAAGTTGAACACCTTGTCCCTTTCTGCCATGTCGGGAAGTTCCAGAGCTGCACTTGAGAACTCTCGCTGGTATGCTTGTAGGCTTCCGGTTTGTTTGATGAACTTGATCTTCGTCCTTTCTTCCCACGTTTCATCCTGAGGACTGAAATGGGTCTGCAAAGATTTCTTCATGTCATCCCACGAAGTGATGACATCAGCATTACCATTGATAATCTGATTCACCCTCCTTCGCCACCACATCTTGGCATCATTTGTCAGGAATTGAGTGGCCACCTTGACTTGTGTCTCCCCATCAGGTAGACTCAACTGTTCCAGGTACTGCTCCATGTCCCACAAGAAGTTTCCAAGAGTCTTCGCACTCCTTGTACCATCATAAGATTCTGGTTCTTTAACCTTCACATGGGGCACTCCTCCACCTGAGTTATGCCTCATGGCCCTCTTCAATACCGCAATCTCATCCTTGGCTTGATCGAGATTTTTATTTACCTTGTCAAGAGTTCCTTTCAAGTTCACGATCTCTGCAAGACCCTGATCTCTTGATTCTTCGACCTCCTTGACCCTTACTTCAAGTTGTGTACACATAAGATCGGTGTACTCATACTGTGTCTTGAGCTCATCATGTTGTGCACGGAGTTCTTCAAGCTCTTCCCTGACCTTTGAGATGGCTTCTCGCTCTTTAGCAAGTGAGTCCACGTCTTGGTTCCAGGAACTCTCCAAAGTCTCCATTCTTTCAATCACTTTCTCCATGAACCCAAGAGTAGTATCCTTCACGGTGTCCTTCATTGTATGGCTAGACCCAGCTTGAGAGTTAGCTGCCATCTTCTTCTGCGACCTAGTCTCAACCATTCATCGCTTCCCCTGTAAGAACCTTGTCCAAGTCTCCATGAGCAACCCTGCTCTGAAACCACCTGTCACGCCCCCGAGCCTACGGTAGTCTTCCAACCATGTCTGGCGAGGTGCGGCACCACTGTGTACTTTCTTTTTATTAATACTTACACACATGGACTACGCCTTTCACATAAACATACTTAATTTGTCTTTCTCAATTAAGTAAAATGCATTAATCTTCATACACATTCATAATCAATATGCAATTAAACCATGAACATAACAATTGCACACAATTATAGAGGGAGGGGCAACTCCCGAACAAGTTTGCCCGATATCAATATATTATGAAATTCTTCAATAATACATACAAGTGAGCCGGGCAAAGTCCTCAGCCCACACTTAGAATCTTTTACAATATAGGCATAGACAACCTTTTTACAATCCAATTCCGACCTCTCTTGGTAGGAGCGTGCTCACCCGAGCCACCAAAACTCCTCCAATTCGATTCCGCACCAAACTGCCTTTTACCGTGTACCGTCGTCCCACAAACAGTCCCTTGGTAAAACTGCGCACTTCTCTTATGCGCATGAGAGATGCACACTTCTTGCTACATCCTCTTTACCTCTAGATCGAATGTAGAGAGAGAGCGAAGTGCTTGATGATGAAATGAAGCCTCTGCGCTGCCAATATATATGCTGGCTATCCATTCGATGGAGGGGTTTCAAGCTCTCAAGCTGACCCCCTAAAACATGTTAGGAGCCCTTGCTTTATTATTTGGTAGGTTGGCCTTTGCCCAAGTGCAAGGCCTCCCTACGCCCAATATAAAGCTTCCACACTCCATCGCATATTTTCCTTAAGTTACATATGCGAATTTTCCTTAAGTTACATATGCGACTTTGGAATGTCGCATTACAGCTTGCCCTTTCGTCGCACTCTGCCCGGTCGCTGTCGTTCGTCGCATTACTTCCGCCCGTCGTGTGAAGGGGCGCCCACCCATCGTGCCCGGGTCGCCCTTCCTTCGCACCGTGCCTTCGCTGCCATTGAACCGTGCTCACCTTTGTTAAATCGTGCCCGGTGCTGTCATACCCGCGCTCCACACAACTGCGCTGTCCACCCGCGTTGTCCGTCGCTTGGGTCATTTGCCAATCGGGCGCGGGTCGCCCATGGGTTGCCCACCTGTCGTGTGCGGGTCGCCGTTCTATCCACTGCACCAGCTCGTCTGTCCGCCTTGTCCACCGCACCAGCTCACCCTGTCCGCAACTCGCACCGAACCTTGACTTGCCGTGCCTGTTCGCCAGCTTGGGTGACCGCACGCGCAGCTCGGCTCGCTGTGTATGTCCGCTGACTCACCGTGCACGGGTCGCTTGCCCATCGTGCACGGCTCGTCCACAGGTCGCTCGCCCGGGTCGCTCGCTCGTTGTGCACGGGTCGTCCACGGGTCGCCCGCCCGTCGTGCACGAGTCACCCACGGGTCGCCCTACCCGGGTCGCTTTGTTGTCTAACCGTCGTGTGAAGGTGTTTTGCCCGTTGCTCACTTGCCCAAGTTGCGAAGGTGTTACAAAAACGAAGCGACAAGGGAGAGCTGGGCAAACGAGCTACACGAACGTACACAAAGCCAACCTCGGGTCACAACTTAGCATTTTTGATACGGGTGCTCCCTCGCCCGAATGACCTGCACGAACGAGTTCACACAAGCGCCCTCAAATGACCGCCCCAACGACCGAAACGAAGCGACAGGGGAGAGTCGGGAAAACAAGCTGCACGAACATGAAGAAATCCAACCTCGGGTCACAACTTAGCATTTTTGATACTGGCTCGTTCGCCCGGGCACGCCCTCGCCCGAACGAGTTCACGCAAGCGCCCTCAAACGACCCGCCCGAACGACCCAAACGAAGTGAGAAGGGAGAGCCGGGCAAACGAGCTGCACGAATGTGCATAAAGCCAACCTTGGGTCACAACTTAGCATTTTTGATATGGGCTCGTTCGCCCAGGTGCGCCCTCGCCCGAACGACCCGCCCGAACGAGTTCACGTGGGCACCCTCAAACGACCCGCCCGAACGACCCAAACGAAGCGACAAGGGAGAGCCGGGAAAACGAGCTGCACGAACATGCACAAAGCCAACCTTGGGTCACAACTTAGCATTTTTGATACGGGCTCGTTCACCCGGGCGCGCCCTCGCCCCAACCACCCGCCTGAACGAGTTCAAGTGGGCGACCTCAAACGACCCGCCCGAATGACCCAAACGAAGCGACAAGGGAGAGCCGGGTAAACGAGCTGCACGAACGTGCACAAAGCCAACCTCGGGTCACAAATTAACATTTTTGATACGTGCTCGTTCACCCGGGCACGCCCTTGCCCGAATGACCCGCCCGAACGAGTTCACACGGCGCCCTCAAACGGCCCGCCCGAACGATTTCGCATGGGTGCCCGAACGACCAAAATGAAGCGACAAGGAAGAGGTGGACAAACGAGCAGCACGAACGTGCACAAAGCCAAACTCAGGTCACAACTTAGCATTTTTGATACGGGCTCGATCGGTTGGGCGCGCCCTCGCCCAAACAACCCGCCCGAACAAGTTCACATGGGCGCCCTCAAACGAACCGCCCGAACGATTTTGCATGGGCGCCCGAATGACCGAAACGAACCCACAGGGGAGAGCCGAGAAAACGAGCTGCACGAACGTGCACAAAGCCAACCTCGGGTCACAACTTAGCATTTTTTATATGGGCTCATTCGCCCAGGCGCGCCCTCGCCCGAACGAGTTCACACGGGCGCCCTCAAATGACCCGCCCGAACGATTTTGCATGGGCGCCCGAACGACCGAAACGAACCGACAAGGGAGAGCCGGGAAAACGAGCTGCACGAACGTGCACAAAGCCAACCTCGGGTCACAACTTAGCATTTTTTATACGGCCCTCGCCCGAACGAGTTCACACGGGCACCCTCAAACGACCCGCCCGAACGAGTTCACACGGGCGCCCTCAAACGACCCGCCCGAACGATTTTGCATGGGCGCCCGAACGACCGAAACGAACTGACAAGGGAGAGCCGGGCAAACGAGCTGCACGAACATGCACAAAGCCAACCTCAGGTCACAAATTAGCATTTTTGATACGGCCCTCACCCGAACGACCCGCCAAACAAGTTCACACGGGCGCCCTCAAACGACTCGCCCGAACGAGTTCACACGGGCGCCCTCAAACGACCCACCCGAACGACCCGCCCGAACGAGTTCACACAGGCGCCCTCAAACCACCCGCCCGAACGACCCACCCGAACGACCCGCCCGGACGAGTTCACACGGGCACCCTCAAACGACCTGCCCGAACGATTTCTCATGGGCGCCCGAACGACCGAAACTGTAACGCCCTCCCAACTTGGGCAAGTGCGCGACAGGAAAAACACCTTCACACGACGGTTAGACAACAAAGCGACCCGGCCAGGGCGACCTGTGGGCGACCCGTGCACGACGGGCGGGCGACCCGGGCGGGCGACCCGTGGGCGATGCGTGCACGATGGGCGGGTGACCCGGGTGGGCGACCCGTGCACAGTGAGCCGGCGGACATACACAGCGAGCCGAGCTGCGGGTACAGTCACCCGAGCTGGCGAACAGGCACGGCAAGTCAAGGTTCGGTGCGAGCTGGTGCGGCGAACAAGGCGGAAAAACGAGCTAGTGTGGCGGACAGAAGGGCGACCTGTGGGCCACCCGCACACGACGGGCGGGCGACCCGTGGGTGACCCGCGCCCGATGGGCAGATGACCCGAGCGATGGACAACGCGGGTGGACAGCGCAGTTGTGTGGAGCGCGGGTATGACAGCAGCGAGCGTGATTCAACAAAGGCGGGCGCGGTTCAACGGCAGCGAAGGCATGGTGCGAAGGAAGGGTGACCCGGGCATGATGGGCCGACGCCCCTTCACACGACGGGCGGCAGCAATGCGACGAACGACAGCGACCGGGCAGAGTGCGACGAAAGGGCGAGCTATAATGCGACGTTCCAAAGTCGCATATGTAACTTAAGGAAAATATGCGATGGAGTGTGGAAGCTTTATATTGGGCGTAGGGAGGCCTTGCACTTGGGCAAAGGCCGACCTACCAAATAATAAAGCAAGGGCTCCTAACATGTTTTCGGGGGTCAGCTTGAGAGCTTGACACCCCTCCATCGAATGGATAGCCAGCGTATATATTGGCAGCGCAGAGGCTTCATTTCATCATCAAGCAGTTCGATCTCTCTCTACATTCGATCTAGAGGTAAAGAGGACCCAGCAAGAAGTGCGCATCTCTCATGCGCATAAGAGAAGTGCACAATTTTACCAAGGGACTGTTAGTGGGACGACGCTACACGGTAAAAGGCAGTTTGGTGCGGAATCGAATTGGAGGAGTTTTGGTGGCTCGGGTGAGCACGCTCCTACCAAGAGAGGTTGGCATTGAATTGTAAAAAGGTTGTCTATGCCTATATTGTAAAAGATTCTAAGTGTTGGCCAAGGACTTTTCCCCGCACACTTGTATGTATTATTGAAGAATTTCATAATATATTGATATCGGGCGAACTTGTTCGGGAGTTTCCCCTCCCTCTATAATTGTGTGCAATTGTTATGTTCATGGTTTAATTGCATATTGATTATGAATGTGTATGCAGATTAATGTATTTTACTTAATTGAGAAAGACGAATTAAGTATGTTTATGTGAAAGGCATAGTCCATGTGTGCAAGAATTAATAAAAAGAAAGTAAACGGTGGTGCCGCACCTCGCCAGACACAGTTGGAAGATTACCGTAGGCTCGGGGGCGTGACAGGTGGTATCGGAGCAGGGTTGCTCATGGAGACTTGGACAAGGTTGTTACAGGGGAAGCCGATGAATGGTTGAGGAAAAGATGGTAGCTAACTCTCAAGCTCTGTCTAGCAATACAATGAAGGACACCGTGAAGGATACTACTCTTGGGTTCATGGAGAAAGTGATTGAAAGAATGGAGACTTTGGAGAGCTCCTGTAACCAAGATGTGGACTCACTTGCTAAAGAGCGAGAAGCCATCTCAAAGGTCAAGGAAGAGCTTGAAGAACTCCGTGCACAACATAATGAGCTCAAGACACATTATGAGTACACCGATCTTATGTGTACACAACTTGAAGTAAGGGTCAAGAAGGTCGAAGAATCAAGAGATCAGGGTCTTGCAGAGATCATGAACTTCAAAGGAACTCTTGACAAGGTAAATAAAAATCTCGATCAAGCCAAGGATGAGATTGCGGTATTGAAGAGGGCCATGAGATATAACTCAGGTGGAGGAGTGCCTCATGTGAAGGTCAAAGAACCAGAATCTTATGATGGTACAAGGAGTGCAAAGACTCTTGGAAACTTCTTGTGGGACATGGAGCAGTACTTGGAATGATTAAGTCTACCTGATGGGGAGACACAAGTCAAGGTGGCCGCTCAATTCCTGACAAATGATGCCAAGTTGTGGTGGCGAAGGAGGGTGGATCAGATTATCAATGGTAATGCTGATGACATCACTTTGTGGGATGACATGAAGAAAGCTTTGCAGACCCATTTCAGTCCTCAGGATGAAACGTGGGAAGCAAGGACGAAGATCAATTTCATCAAACAAACCGGAAGCCTACAAGCATACCAGCGAGAGTTCTCAAGTGTAGCTCTGGAACTTCCCGACATGGCGGAAAGGGACAAGGTGTTCAACTTTATTATTGGGTTGAAGCCTTGGGAACACAATGAGGTGAAGAGGAAAAAAATTAGAACACTTGAGGAAGCTTTTGCTGCAGTTGACAGGTTGGTGGACCACTACGATGAGACTTCTATTGAGAAAAATAAGTCTGACAATCCAAAAGAAAAAAAGAAGGAGGATGCTCCGAAATCAGATGATAGTCCGAAAGCAAAGAAGCCTTTGAAGTGTTGGATATGTGCAGGACCAGATGTGGTGAAGAATTGCCCCTCTAAACCAAAGTTGGCCGCTGTTACACAACCTGATGAGGATGACAATGCTTCTGTAGGGATGATGCAGATACTTGGTGCCGCTGCTACTACGGAAGTGGCTTCTAGGAGAGATCCAGAAAGAAACAGGATGGAGTATGTTGAGGTGAAGATTGGTGATGCCGATGTACTCACTATGATCGATAGTGGGGCTTCACATAACTTCATGAGTGAAGATACTGCAAGGAGACTTGGGCTGAAATTTGTACCAGTGAAGGCACAAATGAAGACAGTGAATTCTCCTCCTATGGCAATCCTTGGTATGGACGAAAAGGTGGACACTACACTTGGTGGATGGACCGGAAAGGTGGACTTCACTATAGTGCAGATTGATGACTATGAGGCAGTATTGGGGATGGAGTTCATAAAACAGTTTGAGGCTATGGTTGTACCACATTTGAGGAAACTCTTCATTTATGATGGAAGGGAAGATGTGCCCATTGGTGTGACAAAACCTGATCATAAGTTGGGAGGAATGCAAATGGAGGACAAGGGGAAGGTGGACAAGCAGTTGTCTACGGTAGAGGCAAAGCTTGCAGAGTAGTCATTGGTCATCCAATCACTTTCGGATAGCATCTTGGACTTGTCAAGAAGGCTAGAGGTGGTGGAGGAAGATGATGATGATGATGAGATATATGTGAGGCCGAATATCCAGAACGAAGATCAGGAAGCATATCTACAAAGGATGGAGGTTGAGGATCCTGACAGATGGATTGAGCTGATTAGTGAGGGAGAACCTTCAGGCTCTTCTCCCTCCACATCTTCTTGGATGACATAGAATATGGGGCTCATTGTTGGCTGCTCAAGGCAGTGAGCCCTTAAGCATGTTTGAGCAGGTATGATGATCGTGACATGCTGCAGAAAGATGGGGTTTCCATGGACCTGAGCATGGGATCGTGGAGATGAGTGTTGGCACATGACTAGGATGTGTAGCACTTGTTGATATGCATGGGCAGTTTGCACATGGAGATGACTTGATGAAGACGGGACCTTATATATGTTGCAGTGATGTTTGCCTTATATGGAGGAGTCTACATCATGGTCGATGTCAGTCTTGGTGGAGAGCTACCAGGATGATGTGTTGTCGGGACGACAACGTTTTCGGGTGGAGGAGAGTGTAACGCCCTCGCAACATGGGCAAGTGTGCGACGGGCAAAACACCTTCACACGACGGTTAGACAACAAAGCGACCTAGGCAGGGCGGCCCATGGGCGACCCGTGCACGACGGGCGGGTGACTCGAGCGGGCGACCCGTGCGTGACGAGTGGGCAACCCGTGCACGACGGGCGGGCGACCCATGGGCGACCCGTGCACGACGGGCGTGCGACCCAGGCGGGCGACCCGTGCACGGTGAGCCGGCGGACATACACAGCGAGCCGAACTGCGAGTGCGGTTACCCGAGCTGGCGAACAGGCACGGAAAGTCAAGGTTCGGTGCGAGCTGCAGACAGGGCGAGCTGGTGCGGCAGATAAGGCGGACAGACGAGCTGGTGCGGCGGACAGAAGGGCGACCTGTGGTTGACCAGCACACGACGGGCGGGCAACCCGTGGGCGACCCGCGCCCGATGGGCAGATGACCCGAGCGACGGACAACGCGGGTGGACAGCGAAGCTGTGTGGAGCGCGGGTATAACAGCAGCAGGCGCGATTCAACAAAGGCGGGCACGGTTCAATGGAAGCGAAGGCACAGTGCGAAGGAAGGGCGACCTGGGCATGATGGGCAGGCGCCCCTTCACACGACGGGCGGCAGCAATGCGACGAACTATAGCGATCGGGCAAAGTGCGACGAAAGGGCGAGCTGTAATGCGATGTTCCAAAGTCGCATATGTAACTTAAGGAAAATATGCGATGGAGTGTGGAAGCTTTATATTGGGCGTAGGGAGGCCTTGCACTTGGGCAAAGGCCGACCTACCAAATAATAAAGAAAGGGCTCCTAACATGTTTTAGGGGGTCGGCTTGAGAGCTTGACACCCCTCCATCGAATGGATAGCCAGCGTATATATTGGCAGCGCAGAGGCTTCATTTCATCATCAAGCACTTCACTCTCTCTCTACATTCGATCTAGAGGTAAAGAGGACGCAACAAGAAGTGCGCATCTCTCATGCGCATAAGAGAAGTGCGCAGTTTTACCAAGGGACTATTTGTGGGACGGCGGTACACGGTAGAAGGCAGTTTGGTGCGGAATCGAATTGGAGGAGTTCTGGTGGATCGGGTGAGCACGTTCCTACCAAGAGAGGTTGGCATTGAATTGTAAAAAGGTTGTCTATGCCTATATTGTAAAAGATTCTAAGTGTTGGCCAAGGACTTTGCCCGGCACACTTGTATGTATTATTGAAGAATTTCATAATATATTGATATCGGGCGAACTTGTTCGGGAGTTGCCCCTCCCTCTATAATTGTGTGCAATTGTTATGTTCATGGTTTAATTGCATATTGATTATGAATGTGTATGAAGATTAATGCATTTTACTTAATTGAGAAAGACGAATTAAGTATGTTTATGTGAAAGGCGTAGTCCATGTGTGAAAATATTAATAAAAAGAAAGTACACGGTCGTGCTGCACCTCCCCAGACACGGTTGGAAGACTACCGTAGGCTTGGGGGTGTGACAGAAACGAACCGACAAGGGAGAGCCAGGCAAACGAGCTGCATGAATGTGCACAAAGCCAACCTCGGGTCACAACTTAGCATTTTTGATACGGCCCTCGCCCGAACAACCCGCCCGAACGTGCTCACATGGGCGCCCTCAAATGACCCGCCCGAACGACCCACCCGAACGACCCACCCGAATGACCCCCCCGAACGCGCTCACACGGGCGCCCTCAAACGACCCGCCCGAACGACCCGCCCGAACGACCCGCCCGAACGAGTTCACACGGGCGCCCTCAAACGACCTGCCTGAACAATTTTTCATGGGCGCCCAAACGATCGAAACTGTAAGGCCCTCGCGACTCGGGCAGGTGCGCGATGAGCAAGCGCCCCTTCACACGACGGTCGGGCGGTGGACACGACTCGGGTTAGGCACACACGACGGTGGGCGGGCACCCTTGCACGATGGGCGAGCGCCCCGTGCACGATGGGCGCGGGTCTACACGGGCGGGTCACCCGACGAGTTAACAAACGGACGAGTCACCCGGCGGCATGACGAGTTGGCGGGCACGGGCCTGCATGGGCGAGTCACCCGGTGGGGCGACGAGTTGAGGAGCGCGGGTCTGCACGGGAAAGTCACCCGGCGGTGCGATGAGCTGATGGGCGCGGGTCTACGATGTACAAGCGAGTCAACCAACGGAGCGGCGAGCTGATGAGCGCGGGCGAGCGTGGATATAACAGCGGGCACGACGGAACAATGAGCGGGCGACCCGTGAACGATGGGCGGGCGCCCCGGGCGGGCGACCTGTGAACGATGGGCGGGCGCCCCGGTGGGCGACCCGACCCTGCGACAAAACAGCGAGCTGATTGCGACGAACAACGAATTGTGATTTTACACTTAGTGCGAAATAATGCGAGGGTGAAAGCAGATTATACCCACGCGTTGAGGACTAGCATAAGAGGTGAAGCCGATGGATTAATATGTGGTTATGGGCGTTGAGCGGAGGATATGGGGGTCGGCCTTAAGGCTGGACACCCCTCTCCAAATGAGCACATAAACATATATATGGAGGCTTGTACGCATACATGTGGTTAATTAAAATAATAAGAATAAAATAATACATATACGTGGGCTTACATGTGTAATGATGGGGTCGGCCATGAGTGGTGCACCCCCCCCTTAAATCACATGAGGAGAGCGTATATATTAATGGAGCATGGAGCTTCATTCATCATCGAACTTCGCTTGCTCTCCTTCGCATAAGGACAAGAAAAGTGCGAAGTGTCTTGAGGATATGCGCATTCCTCATGCGCATAAAGGATAAGGAGACCTCGCATATGTTGGATTGGATTATGTGGAGTGTTGGCACGGTTAAGGAAGTTTTGTACTCGGGTTATGCAGGACTTAAAGGAGGAGGTCTTGTGTCTCGGTTGAGAACCCTCCTACCATAAGGAGTTAGCATATGTATTGTAAGGCCGTCTTTGCCTTGTTGTAAACATTTCTAAGTGTTGGCCGTGGATTTTGCCCGGCACACTTGTATGATGTATTATTGAAGAGTTCATAATATATTATTATTGGGCGGACTTGTTCGGGAGTTGCCCCTCCCTCTATAATTGTGTGCAATTTTTATGTTCTCTGTTTAATTGCATATTGATTATGAACGTGTATGAAGATTAATGCATTTTACTTAATTGATAAAGATGAATTAAGTATGTTAATGTGGAAAGGCGTAGTCCATGTGCATGAGTATTATTGAAAAAGAAAGTGCAGGGTGGTGCCGCACCCCGCCAGGCACGGTTGAAAGACTACCGTAGACTTGGGGGCGTGACAGGTGGTATCAGAGCAGCTGATCCGGTATTGAAGCTGCTACACACCTTTACCGGAGTAAAGGTGGTATCAGAGCAAAGGTTGCTCGTGGCAGTTGACAGGAAGTGACAGGTGAAGATAAGGTTATGGAGAACAACCGAGGTCTTGTAAACTTGAAGATTTGTGGCAGAGATGTTCAAGCGTTGGCAAACACAGGTGGCACATATAACCTTATATCAGCACAGTTAGTAGAAGAAGTGGGGCTGATATCTACTATGGAGAACTGGGGAATAACCTCGTGGAATTTGGCAGTAGGATCGATACAAGATGTACCTGTACAGATGGAAGGATGTAGAGGTCAGCTGAACTTCGTAGTGATAAATACAGATGGCATTGATGTGATGCTTGGACGAGAAGGACTTCTTCAAATCAGTCAGGCAATGAAACAAGATGAAGTTGCAGACCAGGAAGAGGAAGTCATGATGGTCGAAGATACTCATATGGAAGGACCATGTGATGATGAGGACTCGATGGAGGCAGAACTTGAAGGTGATCAAGTTGAACCCGGATCGTGCAGCTTATCGACATGGATGGGTGAGGTCACTCATATGAAGGAGCCTCATATTGATAAAGTAAGTATGGATACTTGTGTTTCATTTGGACATTTGGTAGATGGATCATGTGTAGGAGAGGGCAAGATCAGCTTTCCTAAGCAAGGAGACATCTTACCACGGATGACTATGATGGGACCTTGTATGAAGAAGCAAGGATTGTCGATTACTGCGGAGCTTGTTGGGGCTACTTGTGACCTTATGGTTGAAGGTACAAAGGCCCGTGACAAGGGTGGAACTTGATGATTGTTGTGGATGATTGGGTCATGCTTTAGCCACATGGCTAAGTGCCCGGCATGACTCATGGACAGATTGAAGGGCACGCCCTTGGGTGGACTTCTCATGGCCGAGACCAAGAGATAGTCTTGATGGAAACCTTGGTGGAGGAGCTGTGATGGAAGGGACTCATGATGATGATGCTTAGATGGAATTCTCATGGCCGCGACCAAGAGATAGACTTGGTGGACCTTTGGTGGAGGAGCTCATGATGACATGAGATCGTTGTGACTTTGGGAGACTTCATACATGGTGGACTTAGAGGATTTGAAGCATTGAGGAGCCGAGGTCGGGAGACTTTGATGCAGTATGGGATGCATACTTCCAAAGTACATGTATGGGCATGGCTTGGAAGGGTGACTTGATGTGGAGGATCGATATGAGACACTTTGGAGCGATGGAGTTACGATGATGATGGGTTGAGCCGAGACTCAACTACTTTACGCACATGATGATGTTGGGATAGATGTGGTTGATCACTTGTAGCACATTAACACCAACACACCATGGACAGCATGTTGCAGATGAGATGGATGGAGTTTTCATGGACCTGAGCATGGATTATGGGGATTGATTCTTGATGAGTCGAGGATGTGACAGGATGCTTTGAGGAACGACCGATGGTGGCATGAGGATGTGCATTCTCATCGTTTGGGCGTGATAGTTGGATTAGCTACCCAACTAGTTCAGACATGGGAGCTAGCAGTGCGCAGAGATATGTTGGCATTGTGTTGGAGTATCATGGCAGCAGTTCACATGAGGACGACATATGGTGATTGAGATGACTTCCCGTTGATGTTGATCTTGGTGGAGAGCTACCGAGATGGTATGTTGTCGAGGAAGACAACGATTTCGGGTGGAGGAGAATGTAAGGCCCTCGTGACTCGGGCAAGTGCGCGACGAGCAAGCGCCCCTTCACACGATGGTCGGGCGGTGGAAACGACAAGGGGTAGGCACACACGACGGTGGGCGGGCGCCCTTGCACGATGGGCGGACGCCCCGTCCACGATGGGCGCGGGTCTACATGGGCGGGTCACCCGACGAGTTAACAAACGGACGAGTCACCCGGCGGGATGACGAGTTGGCAGGCGCGGGCCTGCACGGGCGAGTCACCTGGCGGGGCAACGAGTTGAGGAGCGCGGGTCTGCACGGGCAAGTCACCCGGCGGTGCGACGAGCTGATGGGCGCGGGTCTGCGATGTACAGGCGAGTCAACCGACGAAGCGGCGAGCTGATGAGCGTGGCCGAGCGTGGATATAACAGCGGGCATGACGGAACAATGGGCGGGTGCCCCGGCAGGCGACCCGTGAACGATGGGCGGGTGCCCCGGGCGGGCGACCCGTGAACGATGAGCGGGCGCCTCGGGCGGGCGACCCGTGAACGATGGGCGGGCGCCCTGGTGGGCGACCCGTGCACGATGGGCGGGCGACCCGGGCGGGCGACCCGACCCTGCGACAAAACAACGACCTTATTGCGACGAACAAAGAACTGTGATTTTACGCTTAGTGCGAAATAATGCGAGGGTGAAAGCAGATTATACCCACGCGTTGAGGACTAGCATAAGAGGTGAAGCTGACGGATTAATATGTGGTTATGGGCGTTGAGCGGAGGATATGGGGGTCGGCCTTAAGGCTTGACACCCCTCTCCAAATGACCACATAAACATATATATGGAGGCTTGTACGCATACATGTGGTTAATTAAAATAATAAGAATAAAATAATACATATACGTGGGCTTACATGTGTAATGATGGGGTCGGCCATGAGTGGTGCACCCCCCCCTTAAATCACATGAGGAGAGCGTATATATTAATGGAGCATGGAGCTTCATTCATCATCGAACTTCACTTGCTCTCCTTTGCATAAGGACAAGAAAAGTGCGAAGTGTCTTGAGGATATGCACATTCCTCATGCGCATAAAGGATAAGGAGACCTCACATATGTTGGATTGGATTATGTGGAGTGTTGGCACGGTTAAGGAAGTTTTGTACTCGGGTTATGCAGGACTTAAAGGAGGAGGTCTTGTGTCTCGGTTGAGCACACTCCTACCAAAAGGAGTTAGCATATGTATTGTAAGGCCGTCTTTGCCTTGTTGTAAACATTTCTAAGTGTTGGCCGTGGATTTTGCCCGGCACACTTGTATGATGTATTATTGAAGAGTTCATAATATATTATTATTGGGTGGACTTGTTCGGGAGTTTCCCCTCCCTCTATAATTGTGTGCAATTGTTATGTTCTCGGTTTAATTGCATATTTATTATGAACGTGTATGAAGATTAATGCATTTTACTTAATTGAGAAAGATGAATTAAGTATGTTAATGTGGAAAGGTGTAGTCCATGTGCATGAGTATTATTGAAAAAGAAAATGCAGGGTGGTGCCGCACCTCGCCGGGCACAGTTGAAAGACTACCATAGACTTGGGGGCGTGACAGAAACGAACCGACAAGGGAGAGCCGGGAAAACGAGCTGCACGAATGTGAACAAAGCCAACCTCGGGTCACAACTTAGCATTTTTGATACGGCCCTCGCCCAAACGACCCGCCCGAACGAGCTCACACGGGCGCCAACAAACGACCCGCCCGAACGAGTTCACACGGGCGCCCTCAAACGACCCGCCCGAACGATTTTGCATGGGTGCCCAAACGACCGAAACTGTAAGGCCCTCGCAACTCGGGCAGGAGTGCGACGGGCAAACACCCCTTCACACGGAGGTCGAACGGTGGGTACGACCCGGGTAGGCGCACACGAAGGCGGGCGGGTGCCCCTGCACGATGGGCGGGCGTCCCATGCACGATGGGCGCGGGTCTACACGGGCGGGTCACCCGACGAGTTGATAGTGCGGGTGCGGGTGTGCACGACGACCCGGCGGACAGTGCGACGAGCTGGTGCGGGCGCGGGCGTGCACGACGACCCGGCGGACAGTGCGGCGAGCTGGGCACGGGCGAGCGCGGTTATAACAACGACGAGCTGGGCATGGGCGAGCGCGGATATAACAGCGGTGAGCGGGCACGGCGGAACAATGGGCGGGCGCCCCGGCGGGCGACCCGTGCACGATGGGCGGGCGACCCAGGTGGGCGACCTGACCCTGCGACGAAAGTTTGTAAACAATGCGACATTTGGAAAATGGCTAAGTGTTTATAAACGTTGTCAAAAGGAGTAAAGCCAATGTGTTATTATGTATGTTGTGGGCATATGGGGTGAGTTATAGGGGTCGGCCTTAAGGCTAGACACCCTTCCATAAACCCACAATGGAGTGCGTATGTACATAAAAGCTTTGAGCTCATTTGAAGCAACGAATGAACGCATAAACATATATATTATATGGAGAATTGTACACACATATATATATATATATATGTGTGTGTGGTTAATCAAATAAAATATAATATAATAATAATATATACATGGGCTTATATGTGAAAAGGTGGGGTCGGCCATGAGTGGTGCACCCCCCTTAAAACATATGGAAGGAAGCGTATATATTATGGAGGATGGAGCTTCATTTATCCATCGAACTTCGCTTGCTCTCCTTCGCATAAGGACAAGAAAAGTGCGAAGTGTCTTGAGGATATGTGCATTCCTCATGCGCATAAAGGATAAGGAGACCTCGCATATGTTGGATTGGATTATGTGGAGTGTTGGCACGGTTAAGGAAGTTTTGTACTCGGGTTATGCAGGACTTAAAGGAGGAGGTCTTGTGTCTCGGTTGAGCACCCTCCTACCATAAGGAGTTAGCATATGTATTGTAAGGTTGTCTTTGCTTTGTTGTAAACATTTCTAAGTATTGGCCGTGGATTTTGCCCGGCACACTTGTATGATGTATTATTTAAGAGTTCATAATATATTATTATTGGGCGGACTTGTTCGGGAGTTGCCCCTCCCTCTATAATTGTGTGCAATTGTTATGTTCTCGGTTTAATTGCATATTGATTATGAACGTGTATGAAGATTAATGCATTTTACTTAATTGAGAAAGATGAATTAAGTATGTTAATGTGGAAAGGCGTAGTCCATGTGCATGAGTATTATTGAAAAAGAAAGTGCAGGGTGGTGCCGCACCCCGCCGGGCACGGTTGAAAGACTACCGTAGGCCTGGGGGTGTGACAGGTGGTATCAAAGCAGTTGATCCGGTATTGAAGCTGCTACACACCTTTACCGAAGTAAAGGTGGTATCAGAGCATGGTTGCTCATGGCAGTTGATAGGAAGTAACAGGTGAAGATAAGGTTATGGAGAACAACCGAGGTCTTGTAAACTTGAAGATTTGTGGCAAAAATGTTCAAGCGTTGGCAAACACAGGTGGCACATATAACCTTATATCAGCACGGTTAGTAGAAGAAGTAGGGCTGATATCTACTATGGAGAACTGGGAAATAACCTCGTGGAATTCGGCAGTAGGCTCGATACAAGGTGTACCTATACAGATGGAAGGATGTAGAGGTCAGCTGAACTTCGTAGTGATAAATACAGATGGAATTGATGTGATGCTTGGACGAGAAGGACTTCTTCAAATCAGTCAGACAATGGAACAAGATGAAGTTGCAGACCAGGAAGAGGAAGTCATGATGGCCGAAGATGTTGAAGACTTAACTATGATGGAGGTTAGACTTGAAGATAATCAAGCTAAGCCAGAATCATGCAGCTCATGGACATGGACAAACGAAGATACTCATATGGGAGGACCACATGATGATGAGGACTCGATGGAGGTAGAACTTGAAGGTGATCAAGTTGAACTAGGATCGTGCAGCTTATCGACATGGATGGGTGAGGTCACTCATATGGAGGAGCCTCATATTGATAAAGTAAGTATGGATACTTGTGTTTCATTTGGACATTTGGTAGATGGATCATGTGTAGGAGAGGGCAAGATCAGCTTGCCTAAGCAAGGGGACATCTTACCATGGATGACTATGATGGGACCTTTTATGAAGAAGCAAGGATTGTCGACTATTGCAGGACTTGTTGAGGCTACTTGTGACCTTATGGTTGAAGGTGCAAAGGCCCGTGACAAGGGTGGGACTTGATGATCATTGCAGATGATTGGGTCATGCTTTAGCCACTTTGGCTAGGTGCCCGGCATGACTCATGGACAGGTTGAAGGGCACACCTTTGGGTGGACTTCTCATGGCCGAGACCGAGAGATAGTCTTGGTGGACCTTTGGTGGAGGAGCTCATGATGACATGGGATCGTTGTGACTTTTGGGAGACTTCATACATGGTGGACTTAGAGGATTTGAAGCATTGAGGAGCTGAGGTCGGGAGACTTTGATGCAGTATGGGATGCATACTTCAAAGTACATGTATGGGCATGGCTTGGAAGGGTAACTTGATGTGGAGGATCGATATGAGACACTTTGGAGCGATGGAGTTACAATGATGAGGCCTTGGTGGCTACACTTGGGCATGGGTTGAGCGGAGGCTCAACTACTTTACGCACATGATGATGTTGGGATAAATGTGGCTGATCACTTGTAACACATTGACACAGTGTGGACAACATGTTGCAGATGAGATGGATGGGGTTTTTATGGACCTGAGCATGGATTATGGGAGTTGATTCTTGATGAGTCGGGGATGTGACAGGATGCTTTGAGGAATGACTGATGGTGGCATGAGGATGTGCATTCTCATTGTTTGGGTGTGATAGTTGGATTAGCTACCCAACTAGTTCAGACATGGGTTCGCGAAGTGTACAGAGATGTGTTGGCATTCGTTGGAGTATCATGGCAGCAGTTCACATGAGGACGACACATGATGATTGATCATCATGGATTGAGATGACTTCCTGTTGATGGTGATCTTGGTGGGGAGCTACCGAGATGGCATGTTGTCGAGGACGACAACGATTTCGGGTGGAGGAGAATGTAAGGCCCTCGCAACTCGGGCAGGAGTGCGATGGGCAAACACCCCTTCACACGGAGGTCGAACGATGGGTATGACCCGGGTAGGCGCACACGAAGGTGGGCGGGCGCCCCTGCACGACAGGCGGGAACCCCATGCACGATGGGCACGGGTCTACATGGGCAGGTCACCCGACGAGTTGATAGTGTGGGCGGGGCGTGCACAACGACCCGACAGACAGTGCGACGAGCTAGTGCGGGCGCGGGGGTGCACGACAACCCGGCGGACAGTGCGGCGAGCTGGGCACGGGCGAGTGCGGTTATAATAGTGGTGAGCTGGGCACAGGCGAGTGCGGATATAACAGCGGCGAGCGGGCAGAGCGGAACAATGGGCGGGCACCCCGGCGGGCGACCCGTGCACGATGGGCGGGCGACCCGGGCAGGCGACCTGACCCTGTGACGAAAGTTTGTAAACAATGCGACATTTGGAAAATGGCTAAGTGTTTATAAGCGTTGTCAAAAGGAGTAAAGCCGATGTGTTATTATGTATGTTGTGGGTGTATGGGGTGAGTTATAGGGGTCGGCCTTAAGGCTAGACACCCTTCCATAAACCCACAATGGAGTGCGTATGTACATAAAAGATTTGAGCTCATTTGAAGCAACGAATGAACGCATAAACATATATATTATATGGAGACTTGTACACACATATATATATATATATATATGTGTGGTTAATCAAATAAAATATAATATAATAATATATACATGGGCTTATATGTGAAAAGGTGGGGTCGGCCATGAGTGGTGCACCCCCCTTAAAACATATGAGGAAGCGTATATATTATGGAGGATGGAGCTTCATTTCTCCATCGAACTTCGCTTGCTCTCCTTCGCATAAGGACAAGAAAAGTGTGAAGTGTCTTGAGGATATGCGCATTCCTCATGTGCATAAAGGATAAGGAGACCTCGCATATGTTGGATTGGATTATGTGGAGTGTTGGCACGGTTAAGGAAGTTTTGTACTCGGGTTATGCAGGACTTAAAGGAGGAGGTCTTGTGTCTCGGTTGAGCACCCTCCTACCATAAGGAGTTAGCATATGTATTGTAAGGCCGTCTTTGCCTTGTTGTAAACATTTCTAAGTGTTGGCCGTGGATTTTTCCTGGCACACTTGTATGATGTATTATTGAAGAGTTCATAATATATTATTATTGGGCGGACTTGTTTGGGAGTTGCCCCTCCCTCTATAACTGTGTGCAATTGTTATGTTCTCGGTTTAATTGCATATTGATTATGAACGTGTATGAAGATTAATGCATTTTACTTAATTTAGAAAGATGAATTAAGTATGTTAATGTGGAAAGGCGTAGTCCATGTGCATGAGTATTATTGAAAAAGAAAGTGCAGGGTGATGCCGCACCCCGCCGGGCACGGTTGAAAGACTACCGTAGGCCTGGGGGCATGACAAAAACGAACCGACAAGGGAGAGCCGGGCAAACGAGTTGCACGAAGGTGCAGAAATCCAACCTCGGGTCACAACTTAGCATTTTTGATACGGCCCTCACCCGAACGACCCGCCGAACGAGTTCACACGGGCGCCCTCAAACGACCCGCCCGAACGACCCGCCCCAACGAGTTCACACGGGCGCCCTCAAACGACCCGCCCGAACGACCCACCCGAACGAGTTCACACGGGCGCCCTCAAACGACCCGCCCGAACAATTTTTCATGGGCGGCTGAACGACCGAAACGAACCGACAAGGGAGAGCCGGGAAAACGAGCTGCACGAATGTGCACAAAGCCAACCTCGGGTCACAACTTAGCATTTTTGATATGGCCCTCGCCCGAACGACCAACGAGTTCACACGGGCGCCCTCAAACGACCCGCCCGAACGACCCGCCTGAACGAGTTCACACGGGCACCCTCAAACGACCCACCCGAACGACAGAAACGAACCGACAAGGGAGAGCCGGGCAAACGAGCTGCACGAAAGTGCACAAAGCCAACCTCAGGTCACAACTTAGCATTTCTGATATGGCCCTCACCCGAACGACCTGCCCGAACGAGTTCACACGGGCGCCCTCAAACGACCCGCCCAACGACCCACCCGAACGACCAGCCCGAACGAGTTCACACGGGCGCCCTCAAACGACCCACCCGAAAGATTTTTCATGGGCGCGCGAACGACCGAAACGAACCGACAAGGGAGAGCCGGACAAACAAGTTGCACGACGTGCGCAAAGCCAACCTCGGTCACAACTTAGCATTTTTGATACGGCCCTCGCCCGAACGACCCACCCGAACGAGTTCACATGGGCGCCCTCTAACGACCCACCCGAACGACCCACCCGAACGACCCGCCCGAACGAGTTCACATGGGCACCCTCAAACGACATGCCCGAACGACCCACCCGAACGACCCGCCCGAACGAGTTCACATGGGCGCCCTCAAACGACCCGCACGAACGATTTTGCATGGGTGCCCGAACGACCGAAACGAACCGACAAGGGAGAGCTGGGAAAACGAGCTGCACGAACGTGCACAAAGCCAACCTCGGGTCACAACTTAGCATTTTTGATACGGCCCTCGCCCGAACGACCTGCCTGAACGAGTTCACACGGGCACCCTCAAACGACCCGCCCGAACGAGTTCACACAGGCGCCCTCAAACGACCCGCCCGAACGACCCACTCGAACGACCTGCTCGAACGAGTTCACACGGGCGCCCTCAAACGACCCGCCCAAACGACCCACCCAAACGACCCGCCCGAACGAGTTCACACGGGCGCCCTCAAACGACCCGCCTGAACGACCCACCCGAACGACCCGCCCGAACGACTTCACACGGGCGCCCTCAAACGACCCGCCCGAACGACCCACCCGAACGACCCGTCCGAACGAGTTCACACGGGCGCCCTCAAATGACCGACTCGAACGACCCGCCCGAACGCGTTCACACGGGCGCCCTCAAACGACCCGCCCGAACGACCGAAACGAACCGACAAGGGAGAGCCAGGCAAACGAGCTACATGAACGTGCACAAAGCCAACCTCGGGTCACAACTTAGTATTTCTGATACGGCCCTCACCCAAACGCGTTCACACAGGCACCCTCAAACGACCCGCCCGAACGACCCTGTAACGCCCTTGCAACTTGGGCAAGTGCGCGATGGGAAAAACACCTTCAAACGACGGTTAGACAACAAAGCGACCCGGGCAGGGGGACCCGTGCACGACGGGCGGGTGACCCATGGGCGACCCATGCATGACGGGCGGGCGACCCGTGCAGGACGGGCGGGCGACCCGGGCGGGCGACCCGTGCACAGTGAGCCAGCGGACATACACAGCGAGCCGAGCTGTGGGTGCGGTCACCCGAGCTGGCGAACAGGCACGGCAAGTCAAGGTTCGGTGTGAGCTGCGGACAGGGCGAGCTGGTGCGGCAGACAAGGTGGACAGACGAGCTGGTGCGGCGGACAAAAGGGCGACCCCTGGGCGACCCACACACGATGGGCGGGCGACCCGTGGGCGACCCACGCCTGATGGGCAGATGAGCCGAGCGACGGACAACGCGAGTGGATAGTGCAGTTGTGTGGAGCGCAGGTATGACAGCAGCGGGCGCGATTCAACAAAGGCGGGCGTGGTTCAATGGCAGCGAAGGCACGGTGCGAAGGAAGGGCGACCCGGGCACGATGGGCGGGCGCCCCTTCACATGACGGGGGCAGCAATGCGACGAACGACAGCGACCGGGCAGAGTGCGACGAAAGGGCGAGCTGTAATGCGATGTTCCAAAGTCGCATATGTAACTTAAGGAAAATATGCGATGGAGTGTGAAAGCTTTATATTGGGCATAGGGAGGCCTTGCACTTGGGCAAAGGCCGACCTACCAAATAATAAAGCAAGGGCTCCTAACATGTTTAGGGGGTCGGCTTGAGAGCTTGACACCCCTCCATCGAATGGATAGCCAGCGTATATATTGGCAGCGCAGAGGCTTCATTTCATCATCAAGCACTTCGCTCTCTCTCTACATTCGATCTAGAGGTAAAGAGGACACAACAAGAAGTGTGCATCTCTCATGCGCATAAGAGAAGTGCGCAGTTTTACCAAGGGACTGTTTGTGGGACGGCGGTACACGGTAAAAGGAAATTTGGTGCGGAATTGAATTGGAGGAGTTCTGGTGGCTCGGGTGAGCACGCTCCTACCAAGAGAGGTTGGCATTGAATTGTAAAAAGGCTGTCTATGCCTATATTGTAAAAGATTCTAAGTGTTGGCCGAGGACTTTGCCCGACACACTTGTATGTATTATTGAAGAATTTCATAATATATTGATATCGGGCGAACTTGTTCGGGAGTTTCCCCTCCCTCTATAATTGTGTGTAATTGTTATGTTAATGGTTTAATTGCATATTGATTATGAATGTGTATGAAGATTAATGCATTTTACTTAATTGAGAAAGACGAATTAAGTATGTTTATGTGAAAGGCGTAGTCCATGTGTGCAAGTATTAATAAAACGAAAGTACACGGTGGTGCCGCACCTCGCCAGACACAGTTGGAAGACTACTGTAGGCTTGGGGGCGTGATAGGTGGTATCAGAGCAGGGTTGCTCGTGGAGACTTGGAAAAGGTTCTTACAGGGGAAGCCGATGAATGGTTGAGACTAGGTCGTAGAAAAATATGGCAGCTAACTCTCAAGCTGGGTCTAGCCATACAATGAAGGACACCATGAAGGATACTACTCTTGGGTTCATGGAGAAAGTGATTGAAAGAATGGAGACTTTGGAGATTTCCTGGAACCAAGATGTGGACTCACTTGCTAAAGAGCGAGAAGCCATCTCAAAGGTCAGGGAAGAGCTTGAAGAACTCCGTGCACAACATAATGAGCTCAAGACAAAGTATGAGTACACCGATCTTATGTGTACACAACTTGAAGTAAGGGTCAAGGAGGTCGAAGAATCAAGAGATCAGGGTCTTGCAGAGATTGTGAACTTGAAAGGAACTCTTGACAAGGTAAATTAAAATCTCGATCAAGCCAAGGATGAGATTGCGGTATTGAAGAGGGCCATGAGACATGAATCAGGTGGAGGAGTGCCTCATGTGAAGGTCAAAGAACCGGAATCTTATGATGGTACAAGGAGTGCAAAGACTCTTGGCAACTTTGGGACATGGAGCAGTACTTGGAACAATTGAGTCTACCTGATGGGGAGACACAAGTCAAGGTGGCCGCTCAATTCCTGACAAATGATGCCAAGATGTGGTGGTGAAGGAGGGTGGATCAGATTATCAATGGTAATGCTGATGACATCACTTCGTGGGATGACATGAAGAAAGCTTTGCAGACCCATTTCAGTCCTCAGGATGAAACGTGGGAAGCAAGGACGAAGATCAAGTTCATCAAACAAACCGGAAGCCTACAAGCATACCAGCGAGAGTTCTCAAGTGCAGCTCTGGAACTTCCCGACATGGCGGAAAGGGACAAGGTGTTCAACTTTATTATTGGGTTGAAGCCTTGGGCACACAATGAGGTGAAGAGGCAAAAAATTAGAACACTTGAGGAAGCTTTTGCTGCGGTTGACAGGTTGGTGGACCACTACGATGAGACTTCTAATGAGAAAAAGAAGTCCGACAAGCCAAAAGAAAAAAAGAAGGAGGACGCTCTGAAATCAGATGATAGTCCGAAAGCAAAGAAGCCTTTGAAGTGTTGGATATGTGCAGGACCACATGTGGTGAAGAATTGCCCCTCTAAACCAAAGTTGGCCGCTGTTACACAACCTGATGAGATGACAATGCTTCTGTAGGGATGATGCAGATACTTGGTGCCGCTGCTACTAAGAAAGTGGCTTCTAGGAGAGATCCGGAAAGAAACAGGTTGGAGTATGTTCAGATGAAGATTGGTGATGCCGATGTACTCACTATGATCGATAGTGGGGCTTCACATAACTTCATGAGTGAAGATACTGCAAGGAGACTTGGGCTGAAATTTGTACCAGTGGAGGCACAAATGAAGACAGTGAATTCTCCTCCTATGGCAATCCTTGGTATGGCCGAAAAGGTGGACACTACACTTGGTGGATGGACCGGAAAGGTTGACTTCACTATAGTGCGGATTGATGACTATGAGGCAGTATTGGGGATGGAGTTCATGAAACAGTTTGAGGCTATGGTTGTACCACATTTGAGGAAACTCTTCATTTATGATGGAAGGGAAGATGTGCCCATTGGTGTTCCAACCATTGGTGTGACAAAACCTGATCATAAGTTGGGAGGAATGCAAATGGAGGACAAGGGGAAAATGGACAAGCGGTTGTCTACGGTAGAGGAAAAGCTTGCAGAGCAGTCATTGGTCATCCAATCACTTTCGGATAGCATCTTGGACTTGTCAAGAAAGCTAGAGCTAGTGGATGATGATGATGATGATGATGAGATATATGTGAGGCCGAATATCCAGAAGGAAGATCGGGAAGCATATCTACAAAGGATGGAGGTTGAGGATCCTGACAGATGGATTGAGTTGATTAGTGAGGGAGAGCCTTCAGGCTCTTCTCCCTCCACATCTTCTTAGATGACATAGAAGATGGGGCTCATTGTTGGCTACTCAAGGCAGTGAGCCCTTAAGCATGTTTGAGTAGGTATGATGATCGTGACATGCTGCAGAAAGATGGGGTTTCCATGGACCTGAGCATGGGATCATGGAGATGAGTGTTGGCACATGAATAGGATGTGTAGCACTTGTTGATATGGATGGGCAGTTTGCACATGGAGATGACTTGATGAAGACGGAACCTTATATATGTTGTAGTGATGTTTGCCTTATATGGAGGAGTCTACATCATGGTCGATGTCAGTCTTGGTGGAGAGCTACCAGGATGATGTGTTGTCGGGACGACAACGTTTTCGGGTGGAGGAGAGTGTAACGCCCTCGCAACTTGGGCAAGTGTGCGATGGGAAAAACACCTTCACACGACGGTTAGACAACAAAGCGACCTGGGCAGGGTGACCCGTGGGCGACCCGTGCACGACGGGCGGGCGACGCGTGGGCGACCCGTGCACGACGGGCGGGGAAGGCAACCCATGTGTGACCCGTGCATGACGGGCGGGCGACCTGGGCGGGCGTCCCGTGCACGGTGAGCCGGCGGACATACACGACAAGCCAAGCTGCGGGTGCGGTCACCCGAGCTGGCGAACAGGCACGACAAGTCAAGGTTCGGTGCGAGCTGCGGACAGGGCGAGCTGATGCGGTAGACAAGGTGGACAGACAAGCTGGTGCGGTGGACAGAAGGGCGACCCGTGGGCGACCCGCACATGACGGACGGGCGACCCGTGGGCGACCCGTGCCCGATGGGCAGATGACCCAAGCGACGGACAACGCGGGTGGACAGCGCAGTTGTGTGGAGCGCGGGTATGACAGCAGCGGGCGCGATTCAACAAAGGCGGGCGCGGTTCAATGGCAGCGAAGGCACGGTGCAAAGGAAGGGCGACCCGGGCACGATGGGCGGGCGCCCCTTCACACGACAAGCGGTAGCAATGCGATGAACGACAGCGACCGGGCAGAGTGCGACGAAAGGGCGAGCTGTAATGCGTCGTTCCAAAGTCGCATATGTAACTTAAGGAAAATATGCGATGGAGTGTGGAAGGTTTATATTGGGCGTAGGGAGGCCTTGCACTTGGGCAAAGGCCGACCTACCAAATAATAAAGCAATGGCTCCGAACATGTTTTAGGGGGTCGGCTTGAGAGCTTGACACCCCTCCATCGAATGGATAGCCAGCGTATATATTGGCAGCGCAGAGGCTTCATTTCATCATCAAGCACTTCGCTCTCTCTCTACATTCGATCTAGAGGTAAAGAGGACGCAGCAAGAAGTGCGCATCTCTCATGCGCATAAGAGAAGTGTGCAGTTTTACCAAGGGACTGTTTGTGAGACGACGGTACACGGTAAAAGGCAGTTTGGTGCAGAATCGAATTGGAGGAGTTTTGGTGGCTCGGGTGAGCACTCTCCTACCAAGAGAGGTTGGCATTGAAATGTAAAAAGGTTGTCTATGCCTATATTGTAAAAGATTCTAAGTGTTGGCCGAGGACTTTTCCCGGCACACTTGTATGTATTATTGAAGAATTTCATAATATATTGATATCGAGCAAACTTGTTCGGGAGTTGCCCCTCCCTCTATAATTGTGTGCAATTGTTATGTTCATGGTTTAATTGCATATTGATTATGAATGTGTATGAATATTAATGCATTTTACTTAATTGAGAAAGACGAATTAAGTATGTTTATGTGAAAGGCGTAGTCCATGTGTGCAAGTATTAATAAAAAGAAAGTACACGGTGGTGCCGCACCTCGCCAGACACGGTTGGAAGACTATCGTAGGCTTGGGGGTGTGACAGACCCGCCCGAACGAGTTCACACGGGTGCCCTCAAACGACCCGCCCGAATGATTTTTCCTGGGCGCCCGAACGACCGAAAATAACCGACAAGGGAGAGTCGGGAAAACGAGCTGCACGAACATGCACAAACCCAACCTCGGGTCACAACTTAGCATTTTTGATACGGCCCTCGCCCGAACGACCCGCCCGAATGAGTTCACACGGGCACCCTCAAACGACCCGCCCGAACGACCCAACCGAATGACCCGCCCGAACGAGTTCACACGGGTGCCCTCAAATGACCCACCCGAACGATTTTTCATGGGCGCCCGAACGACCGAAACGAACCGACAAGGGAGAGCCAGGCAAACGAGCTGCACGAACGTCCACAAAGCCAACCTCGGGTCACAACTTAGCATTTTTGATACGGCCCTCGCCCGAACGACCCGCCCGAACGAGTTCACATAGGCGCCCTCAAACGACCCACCCGAATGACCCACCCAAACGACCCGCCCGAACGAGTTCACACGGGCGCCCTCAAACAACCCACCCGAACGAGTTCACACAGGCGCCCTCAAACAACCGGCCCGAACGACCCACCCGAACGACCCGCCCGAACAAGTTCACACCGGCGCCCTCAAACGACCCACCCGAATGACCCACCCGAACGACCCGCCCGAACGATTTCACACGGCGCCCTCAAACGACCTACCCGAACGACCCATCCAAACGACCCGCCTGAACGAGTTCACACGGGCGCCCTCAAACGACCCGCCCAAACGACCCACCTGAACGACCCGCCCGAACGAGTTCACATGGCGCCCTCAAACGACCCGCCCGAATGATTTTTCATGGGCGCCCGAACGACCGAAACTGTAGCGACCTGCGGCTCTGCCCGAGCGCGCGCCCCACCTCCTCGCAAAAATAACTAAGTATCGAAGTCGCCATCGCATATGGGGCATGCAGAATATGTATAGTTATGAGCGTGCGAAACGTATTTATATGCGGTGGAGGCTGAGCGATGAATAACCCAAGCCGACATGTAAAACATGGGCGAAAGGGGTGTTCATCGATATGGTGGTAGCGTCGGCCCGAATGGAGAAACGCATAGCTGAGAGCATATAAACATGGGCAGGCTACGATTCATTTGGGCATCGATCAGCGATGATATCTCTTCGCACAAAAGGGTAGAGCATTTGGAGTTAGCGCAGATACCGCAGAAGGGAGATGTGCCCGCCGAGCCGGGCGAAGGACGGAACAGAATTACAGTTCGGGTTTCAGTAGTGTTCTCGGCATCGCACTTAGCCACGGGTCGAGGCGAGGGCAAGGTTGTGCATGAGGTGTGCCCGCCCGCCCGACGCCGGTTCGTGCGACAGTGTATTGGGTGCTGGCGGTGGGTCGTGCACGAAGTGCGCCCACCCGCCCGACGTCGGAGTAACCGGTTACTATTTGGGTATCGGCGGTGGGTCGTGCCCGGGGTGCGTCCGCCCGCCCACGACCGGTTCGTGCAGCTGTTTGGTGTTGGTCCGTCGAGTGTTAGTGGTGGGTTGTGCACGAGGTGCGCCCGCCCGTCCAACGACGCCAGGATTGTGTAACGACTTTCGGTGGAGTCTTGGCGGACCGCCGTGCGGGTGTGCACGGGCGGTCGCCCTCCCAAGTTGTAAATTATTCCATTGTAATAAAGGATGACTTTTATCATATTACTGTGTTGGTTATTATTATGATGATGATTATTATCAAACATTGTTAATGATTTACGCATGTTAATGTTATAAATTCATAATTGTTATAAGTTGTTAAGGCGTAGTCCGTAAGATCGTTAATGATGGAATATCTTAATGGTTTAGGCGGTGCCGCACCCGCCCAATTAAGAAAAAAAAGAATTGGGGGCGTGACAGGTGGTATCAGAGCAAAGGTTGCTCATGACGAAGATGATATGATGAAGCATGATAGAGCAGGGTTGCTCATGACAGGTGAAGCCGACAAGACTATGGAGAAAGCATGGATGAACCGCTTGGGGTTCGTGGACTTGATGGTACATGGCAAGACCATTCAAGCCCTGGTGGACACGGGTGCCACACATAACTTTATGATGACACGATTAGCGAAAGAGGCTGGGCTGACAATCACCCCATCAAATATGGAGGTCAAGGCAGTGAACTCTAGAGCTAAGGTGGCGGGTTTGGTACATGATGTACCTGTGCAGATAAAAGACTGGAAAGGTCAGTTGGACTTCACGGTGATGGAGATGAATGACTTTGATATGATACTTGGGAAAGATTTCTTGAAAGGAAACAAGGCTATTGTTGTCCCTTTCTGTGATGAGGTGGTGCTGGTTGGGCAGTCACAAACTTGGACTTTGCCCACTCACGGACAAAGGAAGGAAGTCAAGGTGCAGCATGTTTCGGCACTAAGTTTGGAGAAGGCTATGAAGGACTCAAATATGGAGACATATGCGGTAATGTTCAAGGATGTTGAAGGTGATGGAGTAGAGACGTCTATTCCAGCCGAAATATCTGAGGTACTTACCAAGTATGCAGATTTGATGCCTGATGAGCTTCCGAAGAAACTTCCACCAAGACGTGCAGTGGACCATAGCATCGAGCTTGAGCCAGGGAAACAGCCCCCGGCCAAAGCACCTTATCGATTGTCGGGACCCGAATTGGAGGAATTGAAACGCCAGTTAAAGGAGTTAACTGAGGCAGGTTTCATTAGACCTTCGAGGTCCCCTTATGGAGCTCCGGTATTGTTTCAGCGGAAGAAGGATTCGAATGAACTACGGATGTGCTGTGATTACCGTGCATTGAACAAGCAGACGGTAAGGAACAGGTATCCTTTGCCATTAGCGGCTGATTGCTTTGACAAGCTTGCGAAAGCCCGAGTGTTTTCCAGACTGGACTTGAGGCATGGGTATTATCAGGTGCGGATAGCTGAGGGAGACGAGAAGAAGACCGCGATAGTAACATGGTATGGTAGCTTTGAGTTCCTTGTTATGCCATTTGGATTATGTAATGCTCCTGCTACATTTTTCACTTTGATGAATGATGTCCTGCGACCATACTTGGATTCGTTCGTGGTAGTATACTTGGATGATATAGTGGTGTTTAGTGACAACATGGAGGATCATAAGAAACACTTGGCGATGGTATTCGAGGCACTGAAGGCAAATCAGTTGTTCTTGAAGAAATCCAAGTGTGTGTTCGCTCAGACCAAGATTCCGTTCCTTGGACATATTGTTGGCCAAGGGTGCATACGGATGGAACCAAGCAGAGTGAAGGCGATTGAGGATTGGGTTGAACCGAAAAATGTCCATGAGATGAGGGTGTTCTTCGGCATGACCAACTACCAACGAAAGTTCGTAGATGGGTACTCCAAGGTGACATCAGCATTGACAGACTTACTGAAGAAAGACAAGCGGTGGAGCTGGACGAGCAAATGTCAGGAGGCATTTGATGACTTGAAGAAGAGGATGGTTACAGCACCGGTACTGAAGTTGCCTGACTTTGAGAGACCATTTGAGGTACACACTGATGCTTTAGATTTTGCCATAGGAGGGGTTCTTATGCAGGATGGGCATCCAGTGGCGTACGAGAGTCGGAAGTTGCAGGATAGAGAACAAAGGTATCCGGTTCATGAGAAGGAGATGACTGCCATCATCCACTGTCTTCATGTGTGGAGACATTACCTGATTGGGAAGCCGTTTGTTGTCAAGACTGACAACGTTGCAGCAAGTTATTTTGCATCACAACCAAAGCTTTCTACGAAGCAAGCTCGCTGGCAGGACTTCTTGGCAGAATTCGACATGACTATCGAGTACAGACCAGGTCGACACAATGCGGTAGCAGATGCCCTTAGCAGGAAGGGACAACTTGCAGCATTGGAGGAGGAAGAAGGCCGGGCAGCAAGGGGTAGGAGTCGAGTTCAGATGTCAGAGGAGATGCAGAATAAGATCAGGGAAAGCATTGAAACCGATACTTTGGCACAGAATATAGTGAAGCAGGTAAAGGAGGGGAAGACACGGAAGTTCTTTCTACGAGACGGGTTCTTGTTCTTTGGAAACCGACTCTATGTTCCAAAGTCATCTGGGCTCAGGAGACACCTTTTGAGGGAGTGCCACGATTCTCCGTGGGCTGGACACCCAGGGCAGCGTCGTTCTTTGGCATTACTGGAGAGGGGATTCTTTTGGGAGAAGATGAGAGAGGATGTGGAGGAGTATGTACATACGTGCATCATTTGTCAGCAGGACAAATCAGATAATCAGAGATCAGGAGGACTGTTGCAGCCTTTACCGATTCCAGAGAGGCCATGGATGAGTGTCTCGATGGACTTCATCACTCAGTTACCACAGGTTCAGGGGTATAATGGGATTATGGTCGTGGTTGATCGTTTTTCCAAGTATGCTGTCTTTGTTCCTACAAAGATACCTTGTGGAGCTGAGCGGACAACGGAGTTGTTCTTTAAGAACATAGTGAAGTATTGGGGGATGCCGTTGAGTATTGTGTCGGATAGAGATCCGCGTTTTACAGGGAGATTTTGGACAACATTGTTCAAGTTGGTCGGGACAGAGTTGTTGATGAGTTCGAGTTACCATCCACAGACAGATGGACAGACCGAGAGGATCAACGCATTGCTGGAGGACTACTTGCGACACTATGTGACAGCTGATCAGAAGAATTGGCCCAAACTCTTGGATATTGCTCAGTTTAGCTACAATATTCAAAAGAGTTCTGTGACGGGGTATAGTCCATTTGAGTTGGTAAATGGAACGATTCCAGTTGCACCGTATACCGTAGTGATGGGAGGCTTCTTGAGGAGTCCTCATGCGAAGAGGTTCATGAAGGCTTGGGAGGAAACCTTGGAGTTGGCATGATTGCGCTTGCATGATGCTGCAAGGAGGATGAAAAAGTATGCTGACCGTGGAAGACGGGAAGCACACTTTGGTGAAGGGGACATGGTGTTTCTCAGAATTACCAGAGAGCAGTTCCAGCCAGCCAAAGGGATGACGAGCAAACTGACATGGAAGTATGAGGGACCATTCCGAGTAAAGAAGAAAGTGGGAGAGGTTGCTTACGAGCTGGAGCTTCCACACCATATGAACATGAAACACCCAGTTTTTCATGTGAGCCAGTTGAATAGGTGTCGACTTGATTCAGACCATCCAGAGAGAGTTGAACTGACGAGAGGACCAGCTGGGATTGTGGACAGACCAGGACTAGAGTTAGAGAAGATTGTGAGTCTCAGAACTACTGGTGTTGGTTGCCACCGACGACGGGAATTTCTTTGCAGATGGAAGGATGCACCGGAAGAGGAGAGCTGGGAGACGGAGGATTCACTTTGGAGATGGAAGGACAAGATCGCGAGGTATGACAGGAAGTTGAGGAGGAGAGAAGGAATTGTCGGGACGACAATGACTTTGGGTGGGGGAGAATGTAGCGACCTGCGACTCTGCCCGGGCACGCGCCCCACCTCCTTGCAAAAATAACTAAGTATCGAAGTCGCCATCGCATATGGGGCACGCATAATATGTATAGTTATGAGCATACGAAATGTATTTATATGTGGTGGAGGCTGAGCGATGAATAACCCAAGCCGACATGTAAAACATGGGCGAAAGGGGTGTTCATCGATATGGTGGTAGCGTCGGCCCGAATGGAGAAACGCATAGCTGAGAGCGTATAAACATGGGTAGGCTACGATTCATTTGGGCATCGATCAGCGATGATATCTCTTCGCACAAAAGGGTAGAGCATTTGGAGTTAGCGCAGATACCGCAGAAGGGAGATGTGCCCGCCGAGCTGGGCGAAGGACGGAACAGAATTACAGTTCGGGTTTCGGTAGTGTTCTCGGCATCGCACTTAGCCACGGGTCGAGGCGAGGGCAAGGTTGTGCACGAGGTGCACCCGCCCGCCCGACGCCGGTTCGTGCGACAGTGTATTGGGTGCTAGCGATGGGTCGTGCACGAAGTGCGCCCACCCGCCCGCCATCGGAGTAACCGGTTACTATTTGGGTATCGGCGGTGGGTCGTGCCCGGGGTGCGTCCGCCCGCCCACGACCGGTTCGTGCAGCTGTTTGGTGTTGGTCCGTCGAGTGTTAGTGGTGGGTTGTGCACGAGGTGCACCCGCCCGTCCAATGATGGCAGGATTGTGTAACGATTTTCGGTGGAGTCTTGGCGGACCACCATGCGGGTGTGCACGGGCGGTCGCCCTCCCAAGTTGTAAATTATTCCATTGTAATAAAGGATGACTTTTACCATATTACTGTGTTGGTTATTATTATGATGATGATTATTATCAAACATTGTTAATGATTTACGCATGTTAATGTTATAAATTCATAATTGTTATAAGTTGTTAAGGCGTAGTCCGTAAGATCGTTAATGATGGAATATCTTAATGGTTTAGGCGGAGCCGCACCCACCCAATTAAGAAAAAAAAGAATTGGGGGCGTGACAGAAATGAACCGACAAGGGAGAGCCGGGAAAACGAGCTGAACGAACATGCACAAAGCTAACCTCGGGTCACAACTTAGCATTTTTGATACAGCCCTCGCTCGAGCGACCCGCCCGAACGAGTTCGGACGGGCGCCCTCAAACGACCCGCCCGAACGACCCACCCGAACAACCCGCCCGAACGAGTTCAGACGGGCGCCCTCAAACAACCCGCCCGAACGAGTTCAGACGGGCGCCCTCAAACAACCCGCCCGAACGACCCACCCGAACGACCCGCCCGAACGAGTTCAGACAGGCACCCTCAAACAACCTGCCCGAACGACCCACCCGAACGACCCACCCGAACGACCCGCCCGAACGAGTTCACACGGGCGCCCTCAAACGACCCGCCCGAATGATTTTTCATGGGCGCCCAAACGACCGAAACGAACCGACAAGGGAGAGCTGGGCAAACGAGCTGCACGAACATGCACAAAGCCAACCTCGGGTCACAACTTAGCATTTTTGATACGGGCCTCGCCCGAACGACCTGCCCGAACGAGTTCACACGGGCGCCCTCAAACGACCCGCCCGAACGACCCACCCGAACGACCCACCCGAACGAGTTCACACGAGCGCCCTCAAACGACCCGCCCGAATGTCCCACCCAAACGACCCGCCCAAACGAGTTCACACGAGCGCCCTCAAACGACCCGCCCGAACGACCCACCCGAACGACCCGCCCGAACGAGTTCACACGGGCGCCCTCAAACGACCCGCCCGAACGACCCACCCAAACGACCCGCCCGAACGAGTTCACACGGGCGCCCTCAAATGACCCACCCGAACGACCCGCCCAAACGAGTTCACACGGGCGCCCTCAAACGACCTGCCCGAACGATTTTGCATGGGCGCCCGAACGATTTTGCATGGGCGCCCGAACGACCCAAACGAACCGACAAGGGAGAGCCGGGAAAACGAGCTGCACGAATGTGCACAAAGCCAACCTCGGGTCACAACTTAGCATTTTTGATACGGCCATCGCTCGAACAACCCGCCCGAACGAGTTCACACGGGCACCCTCAAACGACCCGCCCGAACGATTTTGCATGGGCGCCCGAATGACCGAAATGAACAGACAAGGGAGAGCCGGGCAAATGAGCTACCTGAACGTGCACAAAGCCAACCTCGGGTCACAACTTAGCATTTTTGATACGGCCCTCGCCCGAACGACCCGCCTGAACGAGTTCACACGGGTGCCCTCAAACGACCCGCCCGAATGACCCACCCTAACGACCCGCCCGAACGACCCACCCGAACAACCCGCCCGAACGAGTTCACACGGGCGCCCTCAAACGACCTGCCCGAACGACCCTGTCACGTCCCCAAGCCTACGGTAGTCTTTCAACCGTGTCTGGCGGGGTGCGGCACCACCCTGCACTTTATTTTTAACAATACTCATGCACATGGACTACGCCTTTCCACATTAACATACTTAATTCATCTTTCTCAATTAAGTAAAATGAATTAATATTCATACACGTTCATAATCAATATGCAATTAAACCGAGAACATAACAATTGCACACAATTATAGAGGGAGGGGCAACTCCCGAACAAGTCCGCCCGATAATAATATATTATGAAAGATTTCAATAATACATCATACAAGTGTGCCTTGCAAATCCAAGACCAACACTTAGAATTATTTACAAAAAGGCAAGACAACCTTTTACATACACATTTGTGCACCTTTGCCAAAGAGCGGGTACCCACACGGGTCACCAAGATGCTCATACAATCCTGCCCAAATCCCGTGTACAAATCTTCCTCAACCGAGGCAATACTTCACATAACCAAGCCTTAAGATATGCGAGATATCCTTAACCTTCATGCACATGAGATATGCGCATATCTCAAGACTTTCGCACTTCCCTCTTGTCCTTATGTGAAGGAGAGCAAGTGAAGTTCAATGATGAATGAAGCTCCATGCTCCATTAATATATAGGCTCTCCTCATGTGATTTAAGGGGGGGGTGCACCACTCATGGCCGACCCCATCATTACACATGTAAGCCCATGTATATGTATTATTTTATTCTTATTATTTTAATTAACCACATGTATGTGTACAAGCCTCCATATATATGTTTATGTGCTCATTTGGAGAGGGGTGTCCAGCCTTAAGGCCGACCCCCATATCCTCCACTCAACGCCCATAACCACATATTAATCCGTCGGCTTCGCCTCTTATGCTAGTCCTCAACGCGTGGGTATAATCTGCTTTCACCCTCACATTATTTCGCACTAACTGTAAAATCACAGTTCGCTGTTCGTCGCAATCAGCTCACTGTTTTGTCGCAGGGTCGGGTCGCCCGCCCATCGTGCACGAGTTGCCCGCCGGGGCGCCCGCCCATCTTTCATGGGTCGCCCGCTCGGGGTGCCCGCCCATCGTTCATCGGTCGCCTGCCCGAGGTGCCCACCCATCGTTCACGAGTCGCCTGCCGGAGCGCCCACCCATTGTTTCGCCGTGCCCGCTGTTATATCCACGCTCGCCCGCGCTCATCAGCTCGCCGCTCCGTCGGTTGACTCGCATGTACATCACAGACCCGCGCCCATCAGCTCGTCGCACCGCCGGGTGACTTGCCTGTGCAGACCCGCGCTCCTCAACTCGTCGCCCCGCCGAGTGACTCGCCCGTGCAGGCCCGCGCTCGCCAACTCGTCATGCCGCCGGGTGACTCGTCCGTTTGTTAACTCGTCGGGTGACCCGCCCGTCGTGCAAGGGCGCCCACCCACCGTCGTGTGTGCCTACCCCGGGTCGTGTCCACCGCCCGACCGTCGTGTGAAGGGGTGCTCGCTTGTCGCGCACCTGCCCGAGTCACGAGGGCCTTACATTCTCCTCCACCCGAAATCGTTTTCGTCCTCGACAACATACCATCTCGGTAGCTCTCCACCAAGATCAACATCAACGGGAAGTCATCTCAATCACCATATGTCGTCCTCATGTGAACTGATGTCATGATACTCCAACACAATTCCAACATATCTCTGCGCACTGCTAGCTCCCATGTCTGAACTAGTTGGGTAGCTAATCCACTATCACGCCCAAACGATGAGAATGCACATCCTCATGCCACCATCGGTTGTTCCTCAAAGCATCCTGTCACATCCTCGACTCATCAAGAATCAATCCCCATAATCCATGCTTAGGTCCATGAAAACTCCATCCATCTCATCTGCAACATGCTGTCCATGGTGTGTTGGTGTTAATGTGCTACAAGTGATCAGCCACATCTATCCCAACATCATCATGTGCATAAAGTAGTTGAGTCTTGGCTCAACCCATCATCATCGTAACTCCATTGCTCCAAAGTGTCTCATATCGATCCTCCACATAAAGTCACCCTTCCAAGCCATGTCCATACATGTACTTTGGAAGTATGCATCCCATATTGCATCAAAGTCTCCTGACCTCGGCTCCTCAATGCTTCAAATCCTCTAAGTCCACCATGTATGAAGTCTCCCAAAGTCACAACGATCTCATGTCATCATGAGCTCCTCCACCAAAGGTCCACCAAGACTATCTCTTGGTCTCGGCCATGAGAAGTCCATCTAAGCATCATCATCACGAATCCCTTCCATCACAGCTCCTCCACCAAGGTGTCCATCAAGACTATCTCTTGGTCTCGGCCATGAGAAGTCCACCCAAGGTTGTGCCCTTCAATCTGTCCATGAGTCATGCCGGGCACTTAGCCATGTGGCTAAAGCATGACCCAATCATCCACAATGATCATCAAGTTCCACCCTTGTCACGGGCCTTTGTACCTTCAACCATAAGGTCACAAGTAGCCCCAACAAGCTCCGCAGTAATCGACAATCCTTGCTTCTTCATACAAGGTCCCATCATAGTCATCCATGGTAAGATGTCTCCTTGCTTAGGCAAGCTGATCTTGCCCTCTCCTACACATGATCCATCTACCAAATGTCCAAATGAAACACAAGTATCCATACTTACTTTATCAATATGAGGCTCCTCCATATGAGTGACCTCACCCATCCATGTCGATAAGCTACACGATCCTGGTTCAACTTGATCACCTTCAAGTTCTGCCTCCATCGAGTCCTCATCATCACATGGTCCTTCCATATGAGTATCTTCGTCCATCATGACTTCCTCTTCCTGGTCTGCAACTTCATCTTGTTTCATTGCTTGACTGATTTGAAGAAGTCCTTCTCGTCCAAGCATCACATCAATGCCATCTGTATTTATCACTACGAAGTTCAGCTGACCTCTACATCCTTCCATCTGTACAGGTACATCTTGTATCGAGCCTACTACCAAATTCCACGAGGTTATTTCCCAGTTTTCCATAGTAGATATTAGCCCCACTTCTTCTACTAACCGTGCTGATATAAGGTTATATGTGCCACCTGTGTTTGCCAACGCTTGAACATATCTGCCACACATCTTCAAGTTTACAAGACCTCGGTTGTTCTCCATAACCTTATCTTCACCTGTCACTTCCTGTCAACTGCCACGAGCAACCTTTGCTCTGATACCACCTTTACTTCGGTAAAGGTGTGTAGCAGCTTCAATACCAGATCAGCTACTCTGAAACCACCTGTCACGCCCCCAAGCCTACGGTAGTCTTTCAACCGTCTCTGGCGGGGTGTGGCACCACCCTGCACTTTCTTTTTAACAATACTCATGCACATGGACTATGCCTTTCCACATTAACGTACTTAATTCATCTTTCTCAATTAAGTAAAATGCATTAATCTTCATACACGTTCATAATCAATATGCAATTAAACCGAGAACATAACAATTGCACACAATTATAGAGGGAGGGGCAACTCCCGAACAAGTCCGCCCGATAATAATATATTATGAAAGATTTCAATAATACATCATACAAGTGTGCCTGGAAAAATCCAAGACCAACACTTAGGATTATTTACAACAAGGAAAGACAACCTTTTACATACACATTTGTGCACCTTTGCCAAAGAGCGGGTACCCACACGAGTCACCAAGACGCTCATACAATCCTGCCCAAATCCCGTGTACAAATCTTCCTCAACCGAGGCAATACTTCACATAACCAAGCCTTAAGATATGCGAGATCTCCTTAACCTTCATGCGCATGAGATATGCGCATATCTCAAGACTTTCGCACTTCCCTCTTGTCCTTATGTGAAGGAGAGCAAGTGAAGTTCAATGATGAATGAAGCTCCATGCTCCATTAATATATACGCTCTCCTCATGTGATTTAAGGGGGGGGTGCACCACTCGTGGCCAACCCCACCATTACACATGTAAGCCCACGTATATGTATTATTTTATTCTTATTATTTTAATTAACCACATGTATGCGTACAAGCCTCCATATATATGTTTATGTGCTCATTTGGAGAGGGGTGTCCGGCCTTAAGGCCGACCCCCATATCCTCCGATCAACGCCCATAACCACATATTAATCCGTCGGCTTCGCCTCTTATGCTAGTCCTCAACGCGTGGGTATAATCTGCTTTCATCCTCGCATTATTTCGCACTAAGTGTAAAATCACAGTTCGTTGTTCATCGAAATCAGCTCGTTGTTTTGTCGCAGGGTCGGGTCGCCCACCCGGGTCGCCCGCCCATCGTGCACGGGTAGCCCGCCGGGGCGCCCGCCCATCGTTCACGGGTCGCTCGCCCGGGGCGCCCGCCCATCGTTCACAGGTCGCCCGCCCATTGTTCCGCCATGCCCGCTGTTATATCCACGCTCGCCCGCGCTCATCATCTCGTCGCTCCATCGGTTGACTAGCCTGTACATCGCAGACCCGCGCCCATCAGCTCGTCGCACCGCCGGGTGACTTGCCCGTGCAGACCCGCGCTCCTCAACTCGTCGCCCCGCTAGGTGACTCGCTCGTGTAGGCCCGCGCCCGCCAACTTGTCATGCCGCCGGGTGACTCGTCCGTTTGTTAACTCGTCGGGTGACCCGCCCGTGTAGACCCGCGCCCATCGTGCACAGGGCGCCCGCCCGTCGTGCAAGGGCGCCCGCCCACCGTCGTGTGTGCCTACCCCTGGTCGTGTCCACCGCCCGACCATCATGTGAAGGGGCGCTCGCTCGTCACGCACCTGCTCGAGTCGCGAGGGCCTTACAGACCCACCCGAACGACCCGCCCGAACGAGTTCACACGGGCGCCCTCAAACGACCCGCCCGAACGACCGAAACGAACCGACAAGGGAGAGTCGGGCAAACGAGCTGCACGAACGTGCACAAAGCCAACCTCGGGTCACAACTTAGCATTTTTGATACGGCCCTCGCCCGAACGAGTTCACATGGGCACCCTCAAACGACCCACCCGAACGGGTTCACACGGGTGCCCTCAAACGACCCGCCCGAACGAGTTCACACGGGCGCCCTCAAATGACCCGCCCGAATGACCCACCCAAACGGCCCGCCTGAACGAGTTCACATGGCAAACGAGCTGCACGAACGAGTTTACATGGGCTCCGACACACGACCAAAATGAAGTCACAAGGGAGATTCAGGAAAATGGGCGGCACGATTGTGCACGAGGCCCACCCCCCTTCACAACTTAGCATTTTTTATACGGCCACGTCTGCCCTGGGTGCCTTCACACGACACGACATGACACGAACCTACCCGTTTGCACGGGCACCCACACACGACACGTCCCGACCCGCCCGAACGAAATTTGGGGTTTCCATGGGCGCACGACCCGAACGAAATTTCGGGGTTTCCGTGCGCGCACAACCTGAACGAAGCCACGAGGGAGCATCAGGCAAACAGGCCACACGAACCTGCAAAAGACACACAGGCGGTCACGACTTAGCATTTTTGGCACGCCCACGTGTGCCCGGCCCCACACATGGCACGACACGGCCCGACCGGCCTTGTGCGAGCCGACCCGACCCGCCCGAACGCGTTTGCACGGGCACCCACACATGACACGACACGACCCGACCCGAACAAAATTTGGGGTTTCCTTATATGCACAACCCGAACGAAATTTGGGGTTTCCATGGGTGCGCAACCCGAACGAAGGCACAAGGCAGCGTCGGGCAAACGGGCCGCACGAACGTGTAGAAGGCACACGGGGGGTCATGACTTAGCATTTTTGGCACTACCACATGTGCTCGAGCACCCACGCACGGCACGACCCGACCCGCCCGAACAAAGGCATGACAAAGCGTCAGGCAAACAAGTCGCGCGAATGTGCAGGAGGCACACGGGTGGTCACGCCCTAACATTTTTTGCATGGCCACATGTTCCCGAGCACCCACGCGCGGCACGGCACGACCCGACCCCACTCGACTCGCCCGAACGCGTTTGCACGGGCACCCACACACAACACGACCCGACCCGCCCGAACAGAATTTGGGGTTTCCATGTGTGCACGCCCCGAACGAAATTTGGGGTTTCCATGGGTGCACGACCCGAACGAAGGCCCGAGGGAGTGTCGGGCAAACGGGTCGCACGAATGTGCAGAAGGCACATGGGCGGTGACGACTTAGAATTTTTGGCACGGCCACGTGTGCAGGGGCACCCACACACGGCACGGCACGACCCGACCCGCCCTGGGCGAGCCGACCCGAATCGCCCGAACGAAATTTGGGGTTTCCATGGGTGTACGACTCGAACAAAGAAGGCACATGGGCAGTCATGACTTGGCATTTTCGGCATGCCCACGTGTGCCCGCGCACCCCCACACACGGCATGGCACGGGATGACCCGGCCCGCCCGAAGGAAATTTGGGGTTTGAACGGGCGCACGACCCGAACGAAGGCACGAGGGTAGGAATATCTTTGACTCTAATACATAAATATACCTGGGGTAACATGCCCTTAATATCTTCAACATTTTCTTTTGACTCTTTATAACACTTTAACATGTGCTAGGCCTATTTCAATGAGCAAGAAACTCAATGACATATATATATATATATATATATAATATATATATATATATATATATATATATATATATATATATATTTATTTTCCTGAATAAATACAAATATCAAAAGTAAATTTATGAAGACCGAACCGAGTTACACTTTCTTCAACACCCCCTCTCAACTAGGGAGGTATTCCTAAATCATTACAAGGTGTTTGGCTATTTTTCAATCTTGAATAATTCACATAAGAGAAACTGGATTGGCAACCCATCTGTTATAGCATCATATTAGCCAACATTGTTCATAGCAAGGCCTTGACTAATAGCTTTATCTCTCATAATACCAGAGCACAATGTTGGCGAGGCCAATGGCTTATAAACACCTTGGTCATTGTCTCTAAAGGTACATACCCACCCAGGTGTTCCCTGAGTATGACCTTCCAGGACAATTCTTGTCTTGGGTTCCCATCCCTCAAAGAATATCGCTCCTCTTGCCTACTCTTGTCTTGGGTGCCCTACACATCCTCAAAGAGCATCAGATGCCAAATGATTTCCCAATCCTCCCGTTATTTCTGGCCAAGTGAAGACAAGAATGTTGTGCCTATCTCTTCCCTTGATTGGGGAAGACATGCCCAAGTTTCCTCTGACAAGGAACTTGCCCAAGCTCCTTTGTATTTGGGAACTTGTTAGAACTCCCTCTTAGCTAGGGACTTGTCCATTCATCAACAACGTCTTCTTCGTGGGTCCTTCAGTCACTTGATCTCCTTCTTTCCTTCGATGTCATGAAGTCTTTGTTTGAACTTCTTCTTGGCAGGGTACCGGCCATCGATCACTTTCCCCCTGGTTTGTCATGTCATTGCTCCCTTCGTGGAAAGTGGCCTTCTTGATATATATCAGGGCCTTTTTGTCATCTAGCTACTCCTTTGTCACCTTGTCTATCCTTCATAACACTTATCACATGGATGCTTAGTTGTACTCGCTTGTTCCCGTACTTTGATTTAGTGGCCCTTCATGTCTTCACCGTGAAATTGCTCTTCATCATGACATATTTGTAGAGTTGAATCGGTTATCTGCACCTTACTATCTCCAAGGCCTTCGTAGGTGTCAAGGGTCCTTTATCTTTTTATTCCTTTGTCAGAGTTTTCGTGCCTTCTTTCGAGAGATGTTGAGGAATCTTGTCAAATAGTTATTCTTTGTGACTACGATGTTCTTCATTTGCTTCTTATTGGATTGATTGGTCAACCACCTTATACTCCTTATGAGAGCACTTCTTCATGTTGACCTTTACTCCACTGTAGCACATGCCTCCGAGCATGTCGTTGGCGAAAGAGATCCTTTTATTCTTGATCGTGATTCTAGAACTTTTCCCATGACCCAATCAATATATATGGCGACATGACTTAAACTTTGATGCATACATACCTCACCTTGATTATGCTTTTATCATCGTGGCTTTATTTGATAGTTCTCCTCGATTGGTGTAGCCTTTCTTGCTTCATCTGCTCTCGCCTCTATATTATCCTCTCTTGAATCCCATAATTGTGACCCCCAATGAGACCTCTACCCCTTTTGAAAGAAGACTTTAAGCAAAGAGGTTGAATTAGTCCTAGGAGGATCTTCCTTCTTTTGCTTCTTGTCGTCTTCTTTCACTTCTTGAGTTACATGAGCTTCTTCCCTTTTTCTCTTGTTGTTGTTGTCCTTCTTAAGTTTAGGAAAATCCCTTTTGTAGCGTCCATACTCTTGGCATCCAAACCGTTCGACTTTGGACATGTAGTGACCCCAACCAATTTGTTACTTTCCTTGCAAAAAGACACTGAGGTATACTCAGAAGGGGACATATACTTACTTGATAGAGTTTGAGATGTAGTGAACTTACTTTCTTCTTGAAGACTTGATGGCTTGCCTTCCTTAGATCTTGATGTTGTTCAAGTTGCTTTCTTCAAATGGACTTGCTTGATGACTTGACTCGTAGTGCCTTTCATTCTTCAAGATGGTGTAGCTTGATGTAGGTACCTCTTTGATTTGTTCTTCTTGTAGGTGCCTTTATACAAGGCGTTTCTTCTTGCTTTGTAGTCTTCCATGACGAATGATAGATGGTAGACCTTCTTGTCCTTGATGTGATTGAGAATTCTTGGCTTGACGCTTCAACCTTGCGGATGTTCTTGAGATTCCCTTTCCTTGATGTGTCACCTTAGCTCCGATACCGCGTTGAAGAATCTGGGGCAATGGGGTATAGCGGGATTCTTCTAGACTTGATAACAATTTGTGAAGCTCTTTTGCAATTTATCGTGTTATCTTAATCTTCTTCTCTTCTTATTAATGCATGTGTGTTTACTTTCATCAAACTGGTGCCAAAAACATAAGAACAAGAACACAAGATGTTGGCTCTCTGCCAAGGAAAAACCTCTCTCTCTCTCTCTCTCTCAGAGGAAAACCCTTTCGTAAATTTCCCTCATTGAAGCTTCTTATTGGTCATTGCGAAGCCCTAGACCCTTGACAATAATATCCCCCAAGCACAAGTCGAGTCCTTCCTCCTCTCTACACTTTGTTTCTTCGGCGCTTCGTTCCCCGGCACTCTGTCCTTCTTTCAACTTTTGATAGTCCATGGTGGACTAGCTCTAGAAGAGACTCCAACCTTTGATCCTTAGCGAGGTCCTTTACCAATGAAGAAACCTTCATTCTCTTGACCAACCGAGCCTTTTTCTTGATGTGAGGTTGCAGGCTCGATGTACACCAAGTTTACTGCACCTGGGGCGATTTCCATCGCGACGAGACATGGAAACCCCAAATTTCCCGCACTTGGGATGCTTTCGACAAGGCGGGACATGGAATCCCCGGGTACCTCGTAATTTGGCGACCTTTGTCGAGGAGGGACCACGAGACCCCATGTCACGCTCCTATCCTAGTGGTAGTATTTCAACCACGCATAAGCGGGTGCGGCACCTCCGTACTTTTTCCTTTTACCAATACTTGAGTACACGGTCTGCGCCTACTTCAACACTCGATCAATTTTCCAGTAAGTGTTCTTAACAATGCAGCGAAAATAACTTACCATAAATTTATCTTCTTCAATTATTCTTTCAACCTGTCGTGTCGTGTGGTCGTGCTGCACTGGCCCGCGGCCTGCACAACATAACTCCACACCTGAACTGGCGAACCTGTCCGCCCGAATTTCCCTTCCGCGGCGCCCAAACTCTGCCCGTCGGTGCGGTCCATAGTGAGGGCGCATGGCCCGCATGCAGTGCGGCCTGCCTGCCCGGACGGTAACCCGCCCCGCTCTGCCTGTCCGCGCTACCAAGCCCGACCCGCCCTCTGTAATCCGCTCGCCGGTGCGGCCCTCTTACCCGCGTCCTTTTCTTCCTTCCGTTTTCGCCCAACTCCTTCCTTCGCACTTGTTCTGCGATGTGGAAGTCTGAGTTCGATGTCCCTTCGTCGAACGCCATCCTCCTTGCTTATACGCATCCTTTCGCCCAGGGCCGTGTCTCTCGAGGATAACAAGGGTCGGCTCCATCAACATGCATGCCCGGCTGACCTAGCACATAACCTCGACACGCCCCATTCCAACGAACCGCCGCGTCCCTTCGTGTGCACCGTCGCACCCATGGGTCGGCTCCAACACCTCGCCGATTACACCCGTCGCCGCACGTCGCACACCTGCCCGCATCCTGACTCGTCCGCACGTGGTCACCTCTTTCATCCGGGCACGCAACAAGGGTCGCCCGCGCGCCTTCCGTCGGTGGCTCGCCCATCGTGCAGGTATCAAGGGGCGTGCGCCATCCCCAACACGGCGCGAGCGACATGGGAACCCCGCGTGTCACGCCCCCAGGCCTACAGTACTCTTTCAACCGTACTTGGCGAGGTGCGGCGCCACCGAACACTTTCTTTTCACCAATACTTATGTTCATGGACTACGCCTAACCATTAGTCTACTTAGTTTGTTTTTCGCAACCAAGTATTATTATGTTTCCTTTATGCCAATGAACACCCATACGCATAGGCAATTATCATCAACAATTATACATGAAGAACACAATTACACAGTGTAAAGGGAGGGGCAACTCCTTGAACAATGAGTCTGCCGAATACAATATATTATTCAACTCTACAATGTTTACGGGGCTTTACAAGTATACTTGGGAAACACCAAGTTTCATACTTAGCCAATTTTACAAATAGGCAACACCTCCGTGTGCCAACCGAGTTCCTTGCCCGAGCTGGGCGGGCGCGCCCTCACACGAGCTGCCAACCGTACTCGTCGACCGAACCTCGTTTACCGCTGCACGACGGGCGGGTGACCTCACCCGAGTCACCCAGCGTTTCCTGTTACGCGACGGGCGGGCGACTTACCCGAGTCACCCGAGACACCTCCGTGTTTCTTCTTCCACGACGGGCGGGCGACCTACCCGAGACACCCCGTGTCACACCGAACGGCGGGTGCCTTCCTTACCCGCGCCCTCACCCGAGAACCGAACCCTGTGCGTATCGTGTGTGCTTACCCAAGAGCGGGTGCATATATGCCCGCGCCTCTTTTGCGACCTGCTCCACTACTTCGCACTTTTTTCTTGATCACTGAATGCTCATGTTCGAATGTCCATCTTCGAATGAATGCCAAATGCTCCAACGCCTTGCCATATTTATACGAGCGGTTGGGCGAGTCGCTGCCCAGGCCGACTCGACCACCGCGTGCCAAAACGCCCTTACACGTCGCAAACTTGCCATCCGATTGCTGGTCGACAAACAATCCTTCGTTCAAGTCGCCCCAACATGTGAGTCGGCCCGTGGGTTATGCCAAACGCTCCCA
>CM062817.1:1018314408-1018337264 GCA_031772625.1 Pinus tabuliformis
ATGGGATGCGACGCCCAGACAGACGTGCCCTCGACCGAGGCCTCGGGCGCAAATTGCGTTCAAAAACTCGATGATTCACGGGATTCTGCAATTCACACTAAGTATCGCATTTCGCTACGTTCTTCATCGTAACAAGAGCCGAGATATCCGTTGCCGAGAGTCGTTTCCACGTACTACCGAAAAATCGGCCACAAAACTGAATAGGGGCAACCCCCCACAACAAATGTAAGGCCAAGGGGCAAAAGGAGGAAAAACGCACGAGAGAAAGAGAAACAAAGGTGTCTAACCCCCTCACGGGGGGAGGCTCGAACAGAGGACAATCTCCCCCCAGCCCCACGCTTTCGCAAAAAGGGGGGAAATGCGTGGGACAGTGATCGAGAAGGACTAGGGTGGCCACCCCGGGAGCTCGCGCTGCTTTTAGCCCTTCCCCGACACCAGCCCACAACAATTCCCCCTTTTCTCCGTAGAGCTAGGGACCGAAAGGAAGAGAACAGGGTAGAAAACAAAGCACAAACAAAGCACAAGCCTCCCAAGCCCCGTGCCTTCGGCAAAAGGGGGGAATTGAAGGGGACGACGATCGAGAAGGACGAGGGTGGCCACCCTGGGAGCTCGCGCTGCGTTTCGTCCTTCCGGAACACCAATCCACAACAATCCCACCTTTTCTCCGTAAAGCTAGGGGCCACGAGGAAGAAGGGAAGAGAACAACAAGAGAGAAAGGGATATATCAACCGTGGCTACCGGCTCACAAGGGGAGGAGGCTTCAAACAGAGAACAAGCTTCCCCAACCCCGTGCCTTCAAAAAAAGGGGGGAACTGCAGGGGACGACGATCGAGAAGGACTAGGGTGGCCACCCTGGGAACTCTCACTGCTTTTCGTCCTTCCCGAACACCAATCCACAACAATCCCACCTTTTCTCCGTAAAGCTAGGGGCCGAAAGAAGGGAAGAAAACAACATGAAAGAAAGAGAGATATCAAACGCGTCTACCGGCTCACAGGGGGAGGCTCAAACAAAGAACAAGCTTCCCCACCCCCGTGCCTTCACAAAAAGGGGGGGAACTGTCGGGGACGACGATCGAGAAGGACTAGGGTGGCCACCCTCGGAACTCGCACTGCTTTTCGTCCTTCCTGAACACCAATCCACAACAATCCCACCTTTTCTCCGTAAAGCTAAGGGGCCAAAAGCAAGAAGGGAAGAAAACAACAGGAAAGCAAGAGATATCAAACGTGGCTACCGGCTCACAAGGGGAGGCTCAAACAGAGAACAAGCTTCCCAAGCCCCGCGCCTTCGGAAAAAGGGGGGAACTGCAGGGGACGACGATCGAGAAGGACTAGGGTGGCCACCCTGGGAACTCGTACTGCTTTTCGTCCTTCCCGAACACCAATCCACAACAATCCCACCTCTCCTCCGTAAGGCTAGGGGCAAAAGGAAGAAGGGAAGAAAACAACACCAGAGAAACAAAGATCCCAAGAAAAGAGAGAAGCTCAACAGCACGCCGAGCAAGATGTCCGCTTACTAAAAAGAAATCAAACAAGGCACCCAATCAAAAAAGTGTCCCACCTCTTCACACCCTCCCACATGCATTCATCACAACACCCTTTCCAGCTCTACAACATAGCAAACAACCAAGCAAATAAATCACAACCCAAAAATTGACCAATAGAAAATACGAGGGCCACGATGAGACCAGTGTCTAGAGCACGTCACTGAGAGGCAAACAGCCCCCCCAACCCAACGACACAAGGCTTCAAACGACAAATAGACTGCTGCCCATAACACAAACCCACCCCGCTATTGCACCCCTCCGTGTACAAAACACCCGACAACCTTTCCAGCGAGAGAGTCAACGGGGGTCAAAGAATCAAACTCCAAAGAGGAGTTGTCACGGGCCGACACTCAACGCTGGAGAAAGCCACGAGCCACAAATACATCGATGGTGCAAGGCCACTAGAGAGAGGGACGTTCGCAAAGCACACACCACGAAACGAAGAAATGACGTGAATCCCACAAAAAACCCACAATCCAAAGGGAGGAACAAAGACACAACCCGCTACTTTTTCCCTCAGAAGGGGAGTGGCTCATGAGAGGACGAGGAATTCCCTCGACGGCAAAGGCATGAGATAAGATTGCCACCCTCATGCCCGTCGGCGGGAAAAATTGTGATCTCGATGGAGCTCAGACCGAGGGATGGTTTTTTCATTCCCTGGACACCCAACCCTTCCGCGAGGGCATGTCGAGGAATGGTTGGGAGGGACTAGGGTGGCCAGCCCAACGGGTTGATCCGCTCTTCATCCATCCCATACTTGACCGCACCCCCACAATCTCGCCTCACGGAAGATTTGAGCTACCAAGCGCTCGTGCAACCAATCCCTCGACCCAACCACCAACGAAAAAGCTCACCCAAGCAACACATCAACCGCCACCGCCTTTTCAAGAGAACCAACTATGGAAGCCCGCACCCTTGGCCCATGCCTTCCAACGAACAAAAGACCAAGCACCGCCACTACAAATGAGTCCGAATTTATCCATCTTTTTTACCAAGCACCTCAACTCTGCAGCAACCATGCCCGGCCGAACAGATCGTCGGAAGGGCTCCCAAGAAACAGGCTTCCGAACCCCTTGCAGAAACACATTGGGGGGGGAGAAAAACAAAGGATGGGTGGGACAAGCACCAGCATGGCATGCAAGCACACAAAAAAAAGCAAGCGTTACCTTGAGACAAGCAACCAACGATGTTCCCGCCAAACACCAAACCCGCTCCCATAGAGACGCACCACAAAGTCCCACATTGCAATCGGCACCCAACCAACCAGAACCAAAAAAGAAAACCCCTGCTATCAATGATCCTACCGCAGGTTCACCTACGGTAACCTTGATACGACTTCTCCTTCCTCTAAATGATAAGGTTCAATGAACTTCTCACGACGGCGACAGCGGTGAACCGCCATCGTCGACGCAATCTGAACACTTCACCGGATCATTCAATCGGTAGGAGCGACGGGCGGTGTGTACAAAGGGCAGGGACGTAGTCAACACGAGTTGATGACACGTGCTTACTAGGAATTCCTCGTTGAAGACCAATAATTGCCAACAGAGCCCACAACATCTCTTAGAAATGCCCCCCGACCCTCCACACCACGCACCGAGGCCACCTAGGAGTCCACCTGCACCAGCTGATGGTGGATCTCGATCACTTGACTGCCTGCGGCAACCATGATGCGAAGGCAAAGGAAGGAAGCAAATGCAAATCAAGAGGGTCGCTACACAATACAAGGACACATATCTGAACAGGAGGAGGGATCGGGCAGCTCCGCACCCCATGCACCCTATGTATAGGCAACCTAGGGGATTTCCCACAGCTTTACCGACCGAACGATGAATAATTTTCCCCTACGGCCACCTCCACGCAAAGGAGGGAGGTCGAAGCGTTCCACCTTGAAATCCTTCTTCGAGATAGCCCACACCATCGATGACTATAGTAGCAAGCCTCCTCCCCGTTGGACCACGAGCGCATACACAATTGAAACAACAAGTGCCCCCCAACCCTCCCCATAGAGAAGCAACCTAGGAGTCCACCCGAACAACAACAACGATGGACGTCGATCGCATGACTGCCTGTGGCAGCCTCAATGCAAAGGAAGCAGAAGGAAACAAAACAACAAGACCAACCGAGCCCACAACCTCTCTTAGAAATGCCCCCCGACCCTCCACGCCATGCACCGAGGCCACCAAGGAGTCCACCCACCACAGCAGCAATGGTGGACCTCGATCACTTGATCGCTGCGGAAACCACGATGCGAAGGCAAAGGAAGGAAGCAAATGCAAATCAAGAGGGTCGCTACACAATACAAGGACACATATCCGAACAGGAGGAGGGATCGGGAAGCCCGCACCCCACGCACCCTACGTACAGGAAACCTAGGGGATTTCCCAAAGCTTTACTGACCGGACGATGAATAATTTTCCCCTACGGCCACCTCCATGCAAAGGAGGGAGGTGGAAGCGTTCCACCTTGAAATCCTTCTTCCAAATAAGACCAACCGAGCCCACAACCTCTTCTCAGAAATGCCCCCCAACCCTCCACGCCACGCACCGAGGCCACCTAGGATTCCACCCGCGCCAGCTGACGGTGGACCTCGATCACTTGACCGCTGCGGCAACCACGATGCGAAGGCAAAGGAAGGAAGCGAATGCAAATCAATAGGAGGGTCGCCACACAATACAAGGAAACATATCCAAACAGGAGGAGGGATCGGGCAGCCCCACACCCACGCACCCTACATACAAGCAACCTAGGAGATTTCCCACAGCTTTACCGACTAGACGATGAATATTTTTCCCTACGACCACCTCCACGCAAAGGAGGGGAGGTCGAAGCGTTCCACCTCGAAATCCTTCTTCCAAATAAGACCAACCAAGCCCACAATCTCTTCTCAGAAATGCCCCCCGACCCTCCACGCCACGCACCGAGGCCACCTAGGAGTCCACCTGCGCCAGCTGATGGTGGACCTCGATCACTTGACCGCTGCGGCAACCACAATGCGAAGGCAAAGGAAGGAAGCAAATGCAAATCAAGAGGAGGGTCGCCACACAATACAAGGACACATATCCAAACAGGAGGAGGGATCGGGCAGCCCCGCACCCCACGCACCCTACATACAGGCAACCTAGGAGATTTCCCACAGCTTTACCGACCGGACGATGAATAATTTTCCCCTACGGCCACCTCCATTCAAAGGAGGGAGGTCGAAGCGTTCCACCTCGAAATCCTTCTTCCAAATAAGACCAACCGAGCCCACAACCTCTTCTCAGAAAGTCCCCCCGACCCTCCACGCCACGCACCGAGGCCACCTAGGAGTCCACCCGCGCCAGCTGACGGTTGACCTCGATCACTTGACCACCTGCGGCAACCACGATGCGAAGGCAAAGGAAGTAAGCAAATGCAAATCAAGAGGGTCGCTACACAATACAAGGACACATATCCAAACAGGAGGAGGGATCAGGAAGCTCCGCACCCCACGCACCTACGTATAGGCAACCTAGGAGATTTCCCACAGCTTTACGACCGGACGATGAATAACTTTCCCCTACGGCCACCTCCATGTAAAGGAGGGAGGTCGAAGCGTTCCACCTCGAAATCCTTCTTCCAAATAGCCCCGACCATCGATGACTATATTAGTAGCAAGCCTCCTCCCCATTGGACCACAAGCGCATACACAATTGAAACAACAAATGCCCACAAACGTTTTGACTTAACATTTCCAACCGCAAAAGCCTGCCACGCATGCAAGATGCAAGGGAAAAGCCGACCCCTCGATCAAACATATGGGCCAACACATCTATCAAAACCTCAAATCCAACGCAACCATGAATGATGTGCACTTTGAAAGGAATGCCAACCCTTGACTTTACAACAAGGAGAACAGCACCTCACATCGCTCGATGGAAAAAGCAAGCAAGAGGGAGGGTAGGTGTTTTACAGCCAAAACCCTTCCACGTCCCTCTTAAATGTATGCATCTCAACCGACAATGCCAACACAGAAAGAGTACAAGCACAAGACACCGGCACCATAAACTGCCCAACAATGAAGAGGCTAGCCATCACAAGGAACCACAGCACAACAACCCATACAACTCCCAAAACTTGGAGCAGAAGGGGAATTGTTCACATATGCCTCCAAGGAAAAGCATGGCCAACATTACCGCTCATGCGCTACCAAGTGGGTATGGAGAGAAGATAAAAATCGGACACCCTACAAACGACCCAAGGCCATTCTTGAGGCAAACCCGAAAAACCAACTCAATTACCAACCCACCTTTCACACGAAAAGCAAAACCCTCCACACCAAATAGGGAGGAGGTGAACAATATAACGAGGAGCCAATTTCAATGGAGCCACAAATGGCTTCCCAGCCCAATGAAATTTCTCTATTCGCAACAACCGACGGGCACGATAGTGACATAGGCAACGACTGAGTTTTGGGGCTTCCATCTGGGACCCGCAACAACGAAGGCTCAAAGGAGCGCCGAGAAAACTTTCAAAATTCTTATCGTTGGGATGGGAAAGAGGGACGGGGATGAGCATGGCCCACATTACCTCTCATGTGCTACCGAGCGCGGATGGAGTGAAGATGAAAACCAGTCGCCCTTCAAATGACCCAAGGCCATCGTTCAGGCAAACACGAAAACACAACTCGATCACCAACCACCTTTCACACGGAAAGAAAACCTACCGCTGGTATCATGGGAAGGGGCACGAGGGGACTAGGAAGAGCCAAGGAGCCACACAACAAAAGGTCATACAGCTCCAAGAACTTGGAGAGCGGAAGGGGAATTGTTCACATATGCCTCCCAGGCCGAGCTTGGCCAACATTACCGCTCATGTGCTACCGAGTGGGGATGGAGTGAAGACGAAAATCGGCCACCCTACAAACGACCCAAGGCCATCGTTCAGGCAAACCTGAAAATACAACTCGATCACCAACCCACCTTTCACACGGAAATAAAACCTATCGCTGGTATCATCTGGAGGGGCACGCGGGGACCAGGACGAGCCAGGGAGCCACACCACAACAGCCCATACAGCTCCAAGAACTTGGAGAGCGGAAGGGGAATTGTTCACATATGCCTCCCAGGCCGAGCCTGGCCAACATTACCGCTCATGCACTACCGAGTGGGGATGGAGAGAAGATGAAAATCAGCCGCCCTACAAACGACCCAAGGCCATCGTTCAAGCAAACCCGAAAACACAACTCGATTACCAACCCACCTTTCACACGGAAAGAAAACCTGTCGTTGGTATCATCTGGAGGGGCACGCGGGGACCAAGACGAGCCATGGAGCCACACCACAACAGCCCAAACAGCTCCAAGAACTTGGAGAGTGGAAGGGGAATTGTTCACATATGCCTCCCAGGCCGAGCGTGGCCAGCATTACCGCTCATGAGCTACCGAGAGGGGATGGAGAGAAGATGAAAATCGGCGGCCCTACAAACAACCCAAGGCCATCGTTCAGGCAAACGCGAAAACACAACTCAATTACCAACCCACCTTTCACACGGAAAGGAAATGTGTCGCTGGTATCATCTAGAGGGGCACGCGGGGACCAAGACGAGCCAGGGAGCCACACCACAATAGCCCATACAGCTCCAAGAACTTGGAGAGCGGAAGGGGAATTGTTCACATATGCCTCCCAGGCCGAGCGTGGCCAACATTACCACTAATGCGCTATCGAGTGGGGATGGAGAGAAGATGAAAATCGCCCGCCCTACAGACGACCCAAGGCCATCGTTCAGGCAAACACAAAAACACAACTCAATTACCAACCCATCTTTCACACGGAAAAGAAACCTGTCGCTGGTATCATCTGAAGGGGCACGCGGGGACCAAGACGAACCAGGGAGCCACACAACAATAGCCCATACAACTCCAAGAACTTGGAGAGCAGAAGGGGAATTGTTCACATATGCCTCCCAGGCCGGGCCTGGCCAACATTACCGCTCATGCACTACCGAGTGGGGATGGAGAGAAGATGAAAATCGCTCGCCCTACAAACAACCCAAGGCCATCGTTCAGGCAAACGCAAAAACACAACTCAATTACCAACCCACCTTTCTCATGGAAAGGAAACCTGTCGCTGGTATCATCTGAAGGGGCACGCGGGGACCAAGACGAGCCAGAGAGCCACACAACAACAGCCCATATAGCTCCAAGAACTTGGAGAGCGGAAGGGGAATTGTTCACATATGCCTCCCAGGCCAAGCCTGGCCAAAATTACAGCTCATGCGCTACCGAGTGGGGATGGAGAGAAGATGAAAATCGCCCACCCTACAAACGACCCAAGGCCATCGTTCATGCAAACACGAAAAACAAAATCAATTACCAACCCACCTTTCACACGGAAAGGAAACCTGTCACTGGTATCATCTGAAGGGGCACGCGGGGGACCAAGACGAGCCAGGGAGCCACACAACAACAGCCCATACAGCTCCAAGAACTTGGAGAGCGGAAGGGGAATTGTTCAAATATGCCTCCCAGGCCGAGCCTGGCCAAAATTATAGCTCATGCGCTACCGAGTGGGGATGGAGAGAAGATGAAAATCGCCCGCCCTACAAATGACCAAGGCCATCGTTCAGGCAAACGTGAAAACACAACTCAATTACCAACCCACCTTTCACATGGAAAGGAAACTTGTCGCTGGTATCATCTGAAGGGGCACGCGGGGACCAAGACAAGCCAGGAGCCACACCACAACAGCCCATACAGCTCCAAAAACTTGGAGAGCGGAAGGGGAATTGTTCACATATGCCTCCTAGGCCGAGCCTGGCCAACATTACCGCTCATGCGCTACCGAGTGGGGATGGAGAGAAGATGAAAATCGCCCGCCCTACAAATGACCCAAGGCCATTGTTCAGGCAAACACGAAAACACAACTCAATTACCAACCCACCTTTCACATGGAAAGGAAACCTGTCGCTAGTATCATCTGAAGGGGCACACGGGACCAAGATGAGCCAGGGAGCCACACCACAACAGCCCATACAGCTCGACGAACTTGGAGAGTGGAAGGTGAATTGTTCACATATGCCTCCCAGGCCGAGCCTGGCCAAAATTACCACTCATGCGCTACTGAGTGGGGATGGAGAGAGGATGAAAATTGGCCGCCCAACAAACGACCCAACGCCATCGTTCAGGAAAACGTGAAAACACAACTCAATTACCAACCCACCTTTCACACAGAAAGAAAACTTGTCGCTCGGATCATCTGGAATTTGAATGGGCCCCTTCATGACCGAAACGAAGCAGCAAGGGAGAGCTAGGCAAAGGAGCAGCAAGAACATGCACAAAGCCAACCTCGGGTCACAACTTAGCATTTTTCATACGGGCTCGTTGGCCCATGTGCACCCTCGCCCGAACGAATTCGCATGGGCACCCGAACGACCTGAAATGAAGCCACAAGGGAGAGTTGGGAAAACGAGCTGCACGAACATGCACAAAGCCAACCTCGGGTCAAAACTTAGCATTTTTGATATGAGCTCGTTCGCTCGGGCACGCCCTCGCCCTAACGACCCGCTCGAATGAGTTCACACGGGCGCCCTCAAATGACCCGCCCGAACGATTTTGCATGGCGCCCGAACGACCGAAACGAAGCGACAAGGGAGAGCCGGGAAAACGAGCTGCACGAACGTGCACAAAGCCAACCTCGGGTCACAACTTAGCATTTTTGATACGGGCTCGTTCGCCCAGGCGCGCCCTCACCTGAACGACCCGCCCGAACGAGTTCACATGGGTGCCCTCAAACGACCCGCCCGAACGACTGAAACGAAGCGACAAGGGAGAGCTGGGCAAACGAGCTGCATGAACGTGCACAAAGCCAACCTCGGGTCACAACTTAGCATTTTTTATACGGGCTCGTTCGCCCAGGCGTGCCCTCGCCCGAACGACCCGCCCGAACGAGTTCACACGGGCGCCCTCAAACGACCCACCCGAACGACCGAAACGAAGCGACAAGGGAGAGTCAGGCAAACGAGCTGCACGAACGTGCACAAAGCCAACCTCAGTCACAACTTAGCATTTTTGATATGGGCGCACCCTCGCCCGAACGACCCGCACGAACGAGTTCACCCGGGGCGCCCTCAAACCACCCACCTGAACAACCGAAACGAAGCGACAAGGGAGAGCCAGGAAAACGAGCTGCACGAACGTGCACAAAGCCAACCTCGGGTCACAACTTAGCATTTTTGATATGGGCTCGTTCGCCGAGCGCGCCCTCGCCCGAACGACCCGCCCGAATGAGTTCACGCGGGCGCCCTCAAACGACCCGCCCAAACGACCGAAACGAAGCGACAAGGGAGAGTCGGGCAAACGAGCTGCACGAACATGCACAAAGCCAACCTCGGGTCACAACTTAGCATTTTTGATACGAGCACACCCTCGCCCGAACGACCCGCACGAACAAGTTCACGCGGGCGCCCTCAAACGACCCGCCCGAACGAGCGAAACGAAGCGACAAGGGAGAGTCGGGCAAACGAGCTGAACGAACATGCACAAAGCCAACCTCGGGTCACAACTTAGCATTTTTGATACGGTCTCATTCGCCAGGGCGCGCCCTCGCCCGAACGACCCGCCCAAACGAGTTCACGTGGGCGCCCTCAAACGACCCGCCCGAACGACCCAAACGAAGCGACAAGGGAGAGCCGGGCAAACGAGCTGCACGAGCGTGCACAAAGCCAACCTCGGGTCACAACTTAGCATTTTTGATACGGGCTCGTTCGCCCGGGCGCGCCCTCGCACGAACGAGTTCACGTGGGAGCCCTCAAACGACCCGCCTGAATGACCGAAACGAAGCGACAAGGGATAGTCGGGCAAACGAGCTTCACGAACGTGCACAAAGCCAACCTCGGGTCACAACTTAGCATTTTTGATACGGGCGTGCCCTTGCCCGAACGACCCGCACAAACGAGTTCACACAGGCGCCCTCAAACAACCGCCCCAATGACCGAAATGAAGCGATAAGGGAGAGCCGAGGGAAAACGAGCTGCACAATCGTGTAGAAAGCCAACCTCGGGTCACAACTTAGGATTTTTGATACGGGCTCGTTCGCTCGGGCGCGCCCTCGCCCGAACGAGTTCACGCGGGCGCCCTCAAACGACCCGCCTGAACGACCCAAACGAAGTGAAAAGGGAGAGTCGGGTAAACGAGCTGCACGAACGTGCATAAATCCAACCTCGGGTCACAACTTAGCATTTTTGATACGGGCTCGTTCGCCCGGGCATGCCCTCGCCCGAACGAGTTCACGCGGGCACCCTCAAACGACCTGCCCGAATGACCCAAATGAAGCGACAAGGGAGAGCCGGGCAAACGAGCTGCACGAACGTGCACAAAGCCAACCTCGGGTCACAACTTAGCATTTTTGATACGGGCTCGTTCGCCGGGCGCGCCCTCGCCCGAACCACCTGCCCGAACGAGTTCACGCGGGCGCCCTCAAATGACCCGCCCGAACGACCCAAACGAAGCGACAAGGGAGAGCCGGGAAAATGAGCTACACGAACGTGCACAAAGCCAACCTCGAGTCATTAATTAGCATTTTTGATATGGGCTCATTTGCTGGGCGTGCCCTCGCCCGAACGACCCGCCCAAACGAGTTCACACTGCGCCCTCAAACGACCCACCCGAACGATTTCACATGGGCGCCTGAACGACCGAAACGAAGCGACAAGGAAGAGTCGGGCAAACGTGCAGCATGAACGTGCACAAAGCCAACCTCGGGTCACAACTTAGCATTTTTTATACGGGCTCGTTCGCCCGGGCGCGCCCTCGCTCGAACGACCCGCCTGAACAAGTTCACACGGGCGCCCTCAAACGACCCGCCCGAACGATTTTTCATGGGCGCCCGAACGACCGAAACGAACCGACAAGGGAGAGCCGGGCAAACGAGCTGCACGAACATGCACAAAGCCAACCTCGGGTCACAACTTAGCATTTTTGATATGGGCTCGTTCGCCCGGGTGCGCCCTCGCCCGAACGACCCGCTCGAACGAGTTCACACGGGCGCCCTCAAACGACCCGCCCGAACGATTTTGCATGGGTGCCCGAACAACCGAAATGAACCGACAAGGGAGAGCTGGGCAAACGAGCTGCATGAATGTGCACAAAGCCAACCTCGGGTCAGAACTTAGCATTTTTCATACGACCCTCGCCCGAACGAGTTCACACGGGCGCCCTCAAACGACCCGCCCGAACGAGTTCACACGGGCGCCCTCAAACGACCGCCCGAACGATTTTGCATGGGTGCCCGAATGACCGAAACGAAGCGACAAGGGAGAGCCGGGCAAATGAGCTGCACGAACGTGCACAAAGCCAACCTCGGGTCACAACTTAGCATTTTTGATACGAACCTCGCCCGAACGACCCGCCAAACGAGTTCACACGGGCACCCTCAAACGACCCGCCCGAACGACCCTGTAAGGACCTCCGGTTGCGGGTGCGTTCGGGCGCCGGCGATGTCACTGTGTAGGGGTGCATGGGTGGGCGCAGGCGCACGGGCGGGCATGAGCGCACGGCGAGCAGGTCTGCACGACGGGCGACGAGGTGAGCGCACACGGGCGGGTGAGCGCACACGGAAATGCGAAAATTGGCTAAGTGTCATTTACACTTGAGTGTATATAATATAATGGAGAACATATATTATATGACAAGATTAAAAACCATATAATATGAAGACCGACATAATAATAATACATATGGACATGCGATGGCACATATGTATGTGAGGAGCCACGGATAATATAAAATAATGGAGCACATACATTAAAACCATACGAAGTTTATAAATAAAATATAATATTATGTGAAGGACATACATTATATTATGTAAAGAGCTTCACATGTCGGCTTTGATTTATAACCAAAGTGTAAAGCGTATATATATATGAGCATGGGAGCTCATTAAGGCAAGGAATCTTCACTCATATCTTCATAAGGCAAAGAGGAGTGCGCACTTGGTTGAGGGAATGCGCATACCTCATGCGCATTGGACTTGGGAAGTTGTGTAGGGTTGTCTTATGTGATGGTTGTCAAAGAGTGCCATGTGTGAGTGAATTCTTGTGCACGGTTTTATGCAGGACTTGGTAAGGAGGTTGAGTGGCTCGGGTGAGCACTCCTTCTTATGCAAGGGTGCATGAAATGTTGTAAAAGGTAGGTGGCCTGTCTTTTGTAAAATCTGGTTAAGTGTGAGGCTTGACACACTTGTTGTAAAATCTGATATTCTAATATAATATTATTCTTGGGCAGACTATTCGGGAGTTGCCCCTCCCTTTATACTTGTGTATTGTTCTTGGTTTATTGTTGATGGTTTATGATGATGAGAATGTTCTTTGTTGAAGTATAAAGGATAACATTATTTCGGTTATAAGAACACAAGTTAAATAAGTTTATGTTGGAATACGCGTAGCCCATAAACGTGAGTATTGTTAAAAAGAAAGCGTTCGGTGGTGCCACACCTCGCCGGCACGGGTTGAAAGACTACCGTAGGCTTGGGGGCGTGACAGTTGGTATCAGAGCTCGGTCGGAGCTAGTGAGCAAAGGTTGCTCATGACATGGCAGATATGGAACGCAAGGAGCTTGATGATATTCAAGAGCTCTTTGATGAAAGAGCCCGGTTGAAAGCAAAAATCAAGCAAGTTGAGGAAGAGATAAAGAAGAAGCTTCTTGGTAAGAAGGTTGAGCTTCTTCAACTCGGTTGGACAATGAAGCAAGGTGAAGTTGCAGATTGTGCCATCAAGGAAGAGGAAGCCATGATGATTGAGGATGTTGTAGACATGACTAGATGAAGGATGAGCTTGAGGCTGATCAAGTTGAACCAGGATCGTGCAGTTTGTCAACATGTATGGATGAAGTCACTCACATGGAGGAGCCTCATGATGATGAAGTAAGTGGTGATACTTGTGTTTCATTTGGGCATTTGGAAGATGGACTATGTGCAGGAAAGGGAAAAGTCAGTTTGCCAAGGCGAGAGGACATCTTACCATGGATGACTATGATGGAACCTTATATGGAAGAGCAAGGATTGTTAGTTGTTGGGAAGCTTGTTGGGGTTACTTGTGACCTTGTGATGAAAGGTGCAAGGACCCGGGACAAGGGTGGAACTTCATGATCGTTGTGAAGAGATGAGTCATGCTTTAGACACATGGAGGATTGGATAAGTGCCCGACATGACTCATGGACAGATTGAGGAGGGCACACACTTGTGATGTTTTGGGTGGACTTCTCATGGCCAGACCAAGAGGTAGTCTTGGTGGACACTTTGGTGGAGGAGCTATGGTGAAGGGAATCATGACATGATGATGATGCGATGGTTGGGTGATCGAGTTCACTAAACCAAAGATAGCAGCTTGAGTGAGGATGACCAATTGTTGTGGTAGGTCTACTTGGTTGGACAACCTGGACAACATAGTCATGGACATCAGGTTGGAGACTTGAAGACATGGAGACTTGAGGATGGAATATTGCAGATGATGAAGAGGGCTTCATGGACCTGAATGGGGCACATCGAAAGTTGATTATTTGGATGGAGTTGTGAACAGCTATGGAGCATTCCTACGACATGGGGAGCTGAGGCATATTGTATGCTTGCTGAGGTGTTGGTTGAGGGATGGCTTATGGGGCTCATGATGACATGGGATTGTTGTGACTTTTAGGGACTTCATGTACGGTGGACTTAGAAGATCTGATGCATTGAGGAGCTGAGGTCAGGTGACTTTGATGTAGTATGGGATGCATACTTTCAGAGTACATGTATGGGCATGGCTTGGAAGAGTGACTTGATGTGGAGGATCGATGAGACACTTTGGAGTGATGGAGTTTATAATGATGGTGCTTTGGTGATACACTTGAGCATGGATTATGGAGATACATACCTTGGTATGGTGAGCTTGGTGGTAGTGGTCACTAGGCCGGGACATAGTGAGAAAGGTCTCTACATATGTTGCAAGGATGTTTGCCTTGTGTAGAAAGGTCGACATCCTGAATGATGATGATCTTGGTGGAGAGCTACCGAGATGATATGTTGTCGAGGACGACAACGATTTTAGGTGGAGGAGAATGTAAGTACCTCGGTTGCGGGCGTGTTCGGGCGTCGGGCGAAGTCACCGTGCACGGGCGGGCGGGGCGCGGCGCACGAAGAGCAGGTCTGCACGATGGCGGGTGAGCACACACGGACGGATGAGCGCACATGGAAATGCGAAAATTGGCTTGTGTCATTTACACTTGAGCTTATATAATATAATGGAGAACATATATTATATGACAAGATTAAAAACCATATAATATGAAGACCGACATAATAATAATACATATGGACATGCGATGGCACATATGTATGTGAGGAGCCATGGATAATATAAAATAATGGAGCACATACATTAAAACCATACGAAGTTTATAAATAAAATATAATATTATGTGAAGGACATACATTATATTATGTAAAGAGCTTCACATGTCGGCTTTGATTTATAACCAAAGTGTAAAGCGTATATATATATATATATATATATGAGCATGGGAGCTCATTAAGGCAAGGAATCTTCGCTCATATCTTCATAAGGCAAAGAGGAGTGCACACTTAGTTAAGGGAATGCGCATACCTCATGCGCATTGGACTTGGGAAGTTGTGTAGGGTTGTCTTATGTGATGGTTGGCAAAGAGTGCCATGTGTGAGTGAATTCTTGTACACGGTTTTATGCAGGATTTGGTAAGGAGGTTGAGTGGCTAGGGAGAGCACTCCTTCTTATGCAAGGGTGCATGAAATGTTGTAAAAGGCAGGTGGCCTGTCTTTTGTAAAATCTGGTTAAGTGTGAGGCTTGACACACTTGTTGTAAAACCTGACATTCTGATATAATATTATTGTTGGGCAGACTGTTCGGGAGTTGCCCCTCCCTTTATACTTGTGTATTGTTCTCGGTTTATTGTTGATGGTTTATGAATGAGAATGTTCTTTGTTGAAGTATAAAGGATAACATTATTTCGGTTATAAGAACACAAGTTAAATAAGTTTACGTTGGAATAGGCGTAGCCCATAAACGTGAGTATTGTTAAAAATAAAGCGTTCAGTGGTGCCACACCTCGCCGACACGGTTGAAAGACTACCATAGGCTTGGGGGCATGACAGACCGCCCGAACGAGTTCACACGGGCACCCTCAAACGACCCACCCAAACGACCCGCCCGAACGAGTTCACACGGGCGCCCTCAAACGACCCGCCCGAACGACCCACCCGAACGACCCGCCGAACGAGCTCACACAGGTGCCCTCAAACGACCCACCCGAACGATTTTTCATGGGCGCCGAATGACCGAAACGAACCGACAAGGGAGAGCAGGCAAATGAGCTGCACGAACGTGCACAAAGCCAACCTCGGGTCACAACTTAGCATTTTTTATACGGCCCTCGCCTGAACGACCCGCCCAAACGAGCTCACACAGGCGCCCTCAAACGATCCGCCCGAACGACCCACCCGAATGACCCATCCGAGCGCGCTCACACGGGTGCCCTCAAACGACCCGCCCGAACGACCCACCCGAACGACCCGCCCGAACGAGTTCACACGGTCGCCCTCGACACCACCCGAATGATTTTTCATGGGCGCCCGAACCGAAACGAACCGACAAAGGAGAGCTGAGCAAACGAGCTGCACGAACGTGAACAAAGCCAACCTCGAGTCACAACTTAGCATTTTTGATACGGCCCTCGCCCGAACGACCCACCCGAACGAGCTCACACGGGCGCCCTCAAACGATCCGCCCGAACGAGTTCACACGGGTGCCCTCAAACGACCCGGCTGAACAATTTTGCATGGGCGCTCGAACGACCGAAACAAACCGACAAGGGAGAGCCGGGCAAACGACCTGCACGAAGGTGCACAAAGCCAACCTCGGGTCACAACTTAGCATTTTTGATACGGCCCTCGCCCGAACGACCCGCCGAACGAGTTCACACGGGCGCCCTCAAACGACCCGACCGAACGAGTTCACACCGGCGCCCTCAAACGACCCGCTGAACGAGTTCACACGAGCGCCCTCAAATGACCCGCCCGAACGACCCACCCGAACGATCCGCCCAAACGAGTTCACACGGGCGCCCTCAAACGACCCGTCCGAACGACACACCCGAATGACTCGCCCGAACCAGTTCACACGAGCGCCCTCAAACGACTGCCCGAACGACCCACCCGAATGACCCGCCCGAACGAGTTCACACGGGCGCCCTCAAACGACCCACCGAAGATTTTTCATGGGCGCCCAAACGACCGAAACAAACCGACAAGGAGAGCCGGGCAAACGAGTTGCACGAACATGCACAAAGCCAACCTCGGGTCACAACTTACCATTTCCGATATGGCCCTCGCCCGAACGACCCGCCCGAACGAGTTCACACGGGTGCCCTCAAACGACCCGCCGAACGACCCACCTGAACGACCCGCCCGAACGATTTCACATGGGCGCCCTCAAACGACCCGCCCGAACGAAGTGAAACGAACCGACAAGGGAGAGCGGGCAAAAGAGCTGCACGAATGTGCACAAAGCCAACCTCGGGTCACAACTTAGCATTTCTGATACGGCCCTCGCCTGAACGACCCGCCCGAACGAGTTCACACGGGTGCCCTCAAACGACCCGCCTGAACGACCCACCCGAACGACCCGCCCGAACGAGTTCACATGGGCGCCCACAAACGACCCGCTCGAACGATTTTTCATGGGCGCCCGAACGACCGAAACGAACCGACAAGGGAGAGCCGGGCAAACGAGCTGCACGAACGTGCACAAAGCCAACCTCGGGTCACAACTTAGCATTTTTGATACGGCCCTCGCTCAAACGACCCGCCCGAACGAGTTCACACAGGGCGCCTCAAACGACCCGCCCGAACGACCCACTCGAACGACCCGCCCAAATGAGTTCACACGGGCGCCCTCAAACGACCTGCCCGAACGATTTTTCATGGGCGCCCGAACGACTGAAATGAACGACAAGGGAGAGCCGGGGCAAACGAGCTGCACGAATGTGCACAAAGCCAACCTTGGGTCACAACTTAGCATTTTTTTATACGGCCCCTCGCCGCCCGAACGAGTTCACACGGGCGCCCTCAAACGACCCACACCGAACGAAGACCGCCCGAACGAGTTCACACGGGCGCCCTCAATGACCCGCCCGAATGACCCAACCGAACGACCCGCCCCAACGAGTTCACACGGGCGCCCTCAAACGACCCGCCCGAACGACCCACCTGAATGACCCGCCCGAACGAGTTCACACGAGCGCCCTCAAACGACCTTCCCGAACGATTTTTCATGGGCGCCCGAACGACTGAAACGAACCGACAAGGGAGATCCGGGCAAATGAGCTGCACGAACATGCACAAAGCCAACCTTGGGTCACAACTTAGCATTTCTGATACGGCCCTCACCCGAACGACCCGCCGAATGAGTTAAGACGGGCGTTGTCAAACGACCCGCCCTGTAACTCCCTCGATTCTCGGGCAGGCGTGCACGATGGGCAGGCGCCCTCGTGCATGACAGCGGGTGCATATTGACACGACGACGAGCGGCAGGGCGAACCTCCGACACATGGGTGGACCCGACAATGGGCGGACCCAACGATGGGCGGACCCGGCAATGGGCGGGCGACCGATGGGCGCGCGCCCTGCTACACGATGGGCAAACAACGACGGACGGCGGAACGATGTGCGACGAGCTTCGGACGACGGACGGGCTAATGCGACGAACAACAAGGTAGTGGACAACGTGCGACGAAATGGCGAGCCATGAGTGCGACGAAACAGCAAGCCGCGGTTGCAGTGCAACGGGAGGTCGACACAATGCGACGAGAGCTTGTGACGAAACATGTGACAAAGCACTTAGGCCGGAATGCGGCTAAGTGTTGAGCGCATGGTTAATGGATGTAATCACATGTTATATGGGAGCTATACGCATATGTGGAGTGACATATAAAATATAAGCGAATGATATATGTGTGAGAATTAATTAAAATATAATATGAGGGATTTTATGTAATAATGGGGGCAACCGTGAGTGGAGCACCCCTTAAAACATGAAAATAAGACTTATTATATGGAGGAGCACGCATATACAAACATGCGTGGATTAATAAGATTAAAATATAATATAATAACATGATACGTGGGCTTTATATGTTAAAAGGTAGAGTCGGCCATGAATTGGGCACCCCTCTTAAACATATGGGAAGCAACATATAAATGGATGGAGATGAAGCTCATTTGCATCATGGACTTTCGCTCAAGTGATCCTCGCATAAGTGATAAGGAAAAGTGTGAAGGTTCCTTTGGAGATGCGCATTCCTCATGCGCATAAAGGGGTAAAAGTCTTCGCTCATTTCAGCTTGACTTGTGTGATATATGATCTCGGTTGGGGACAATTCTAAGGTCTCGGTTGAGGACGATTTAAGGTCACGGTTGAGGAGGTTTGGATACACGGTCGAGTGCAGAATTGGGTGAATGTTTTGGTAACCCGGGTGGGTACCCGTTCATATGCAAAGGTGCATGATCAATGTATGTAAAAGGTTTCTTATACCTTGTTGTATTATTTCTAAGTGTTGGTCATGGGGTTGGCCCGACGCACTTGTACATTTGTATTATTGAAAAAAATATCATAATATATTCGGGCAGACTTTCGGGAGTTGCCCCTCCCATTCTTCTCGGTTGTTTTGCAATTGTTATCCGGTTAAATTGCATATGTTAATGTTAAGAATGTTTCATGAAGATTTTATGAAGATTAATGTTCATGTTTATAAGTGAAGGCATGTTTACATCAGTTTTAAAGCTGATTACATTGGTTAAGGCGTATTCCATAAGCGTGAACTTGTTTAAAAGTGAACGTTCGGTGGTGCCGCACCCGCCAGGCACGGAAAAAAAATTAACTGTGGACTTGGGGGTGTGACAGTTGGTATCAGAGCTCGGTCGAAGCTGGTGAGCAGGGTTGCTCGTAACGATTGATAGGTGAAGATAAGGTCATGGAGAACAACCGAGGTTTTGTAACCTTGAAGATTTGTGGCAAAGATGTTCAAGCGTTGGCAAACACGGGTTCCTCATATAATCTTATATCGACACAGTTAGTAGAAGAAGTGGGGCTGATATATTTTATGGAGAACTGGGGGATAACCTCGTGGAATTTGGCAATAGGCATGATACGAGATGTACCTGTACAGTTGGAAAGATGTAGAGGTCAGCTGGACTTCGTGGTGATAAATACAGATGGCATTTATGTGATGCTTGGACGAGATGGACTTCTTCAAATCAGTCAGGCAATAGATGAGGTTGCGGACCGGGAAGAGGAAGTCATGGTGGCCGAAGATGTTGAAGACTTAACTATGTTGGAGGTTAGACTTGAAGATGATCAAGCTAAGCTCGAATCATGTAGCTCATGGACATGGACAGATGAAGATGCTCATATGGAAGGACCATGTGATGATGAGGATATGGTGGAGGCCGAACTTGAGTTTAATCAAGTTGAACCAGGGTCATACATGTTGAAAACATGGATGGACACTCACATGGAAGAACCACATGAGGATGAGGACTCGATGGAGGCCGAACTTGAAGGTGAACAAGTTGAACCAGGATCGTACATCTTATCGACATGGATGGGTGAGGTCACTCATAAGGAGGAGCCTCATATTGATAAAGTAAGTATTGGTACATGTGTTTCATTTGGTCATTTGGTAGATGGTTCATGTGTAGAAGAGGACAAGATCAGCTTGTCTAAGCATGGAGACATCTTACCATGGATGTTCATGATGGAGCCTTGTATGGAGAGGCAAGGATCATTACCTGCTGAAGGACTTGTTGAGGTTGCTTGCTACCTTGAGATGGAAGGTGCAAGGGCCGTGACAAGGGTGGAACTTGATGATCATTGTGGATGATTTGGGTCATGCCTTAGCCACATGGCTAAGTGCCCGGCATGACTCATGGACTGGTTGAAGGGCACACTGTTGGGTGGACTTCTCATGGCCGAGACCAAGAGATAGTCTTGGTGAACCTTTGGTGGAGGAGCCATGGAGAAGGGACTCGTGATGACATGGTGATATGGTTGGTGACCGAGTTCACTAAACCAAAGATTGATTACTTGGATGATGCTTAGACGAACTTCTCATGGCCGAGACCAAGAGATAGTCTTGGTGGACCTTTGGTGGAGGAGTTCATGATGACATGAGATCATTGTGACTTTCAGGACATTATACATGGTGGAATTAGAGGTCTTATGCATTGAGGAGCCGAGGTCGAGAGACTTTGATGTAGTATGGGATGCATACTTCCAAAGCACATGTATGGGCATGACTTGGAAGGGTGACTTGGTGTGGAGGATCGATGAGACACTTTGAGATGATGGGGTCACGATGATGATGATGATGGGTTGAGCTGAGACTCAACTACTTACAACAATGATGATGTTGGGATAGATGTGGCAGACTTAGCACATTGACACATCAACACTTATGGACAACATGTTGCAGATGAGATGGATGGAATTTTCATGGACCTGAGCATGGATTATGGGAGCTGATTCTTGATGAGTTGGGGATGTGACAGGATGCTTTGAGGAACAACCGATGGTGGCATGAGGATGTGCATTCTCATGGTTTGGACGTGATGGTTGGACTATCTACCCAACTAGTTCAGACATGGGGGTAACAGTTGTACAGAGATGTGTTGGCATTTGTTGGAGTATCATGGCAGCAGTTCACATGAGGACGACATATGGTGATCGAGATGACTTCCGTGGATGTTGATCTTGGTGGAGAGCTACGAGATGATATGTTGTCGAGGACGACAACGACTTCAGGTGGAGGAGATTGTAACGCCCTCGAGTCTCGGGCAGCGTGCACGATGGGCGGGCACCTCGTGCACGACAGCGGGTGCATTTTGACACGACGACGAGCGGCGGGGCGAACCTTGACACATGGGCAGACCCGACGATGGGCGGACCCGACGATGGGCGGACCCGGCAATGGCGGCGCGGGCGACCGAATGGGCGTGCGCCATGCTACACGATGGGCAGCAGCATACGACGGACGGTTGGAATGATGTGCGACGAGCTTCGGACGACGGACGGGCGAATGCGACGAACAGCAAGGTAGCGGGCAGTGTGTGACGAAATGGCGAGCCATGAGTGCGACGAAATAGCAAGCCGCGGTTGCAGTGCGACGGGCGGAGGTCGACACAATGCGACGAGAGCTTGTGACGAAATATGCGACAAAGCACTTAGGCCGGAATGCGGCTAAGTGTTTGAGCGCATGGTTAATGGATGTAATCACATGTTATATGGGAGCTATATGCATATGTGGAGTGACATATAAAATATAAGAGAATGATATATGTGTGAGAATTAATTAAAATATAATATGAGGGCTTTTATGTAATAATGGGGGCAGCCGTGAGTGGAGCACCCCTTAAAACATGAAAAGAAGACTTATTATATGGAGGAGCACGCATATACAAACATGCGTGGATTAATAAGATTAAAATATAATATAATAACATGATACGTGGGCTTTATATGTTAAAAGGTGGAGTCGGCCATGAATTGGGCACCCCTCTTAAACATATGGGAAGCAACGTATAAATGGATGGAGATGAAGCTCATTTGCATCATGGACTTTTGCTCAAGTGATCCTCGCATAAGTGATAAGGAAAAGTGCGAAGGTTCCTTTGGAGATGCGCATTCCTCATGCGCATAAAGGGGTAAAAGTCTTCGCTCATTTCAGCTTGACTTGTGTGATATATGATCTCGGTTGGGACAATTCTATGGTCTCGGTTGAGGACGATTTAAGGTCACGGTTGAGGAGGTTTGGATACACGTCGAGTGCAGAATTTGTGGTGAATGTTTTGGTAACCCGGGTGGGTACCCGTTCATATGCAAAGGTGCATGATCGGTGTATGTAAAAGGTTTCTTATACCTTGTTGTATTATTTCTAAGTGTTGGTCGTGGGGTTGGCCCGACACACTTGTAATTTGTATTATTGAAAAAAAGATCATAATATATTTGGGCAGACTTTCGGGAGTTGCCCCTCCCATTCTTCTCGGTTGTTTTGCAATTGTTATCCGGTTAAATTGCATATGTTAATGTTAAGAATGGTTCATGAAGATTTATGAAGATTAATGTTCATGTTTATAAGTGAAGGCATGTTTACATCGGTTTTAAAGCTGATTACATTGGTTAAGGCGTAGTCCATAAGCGTGAACATGTTAAAAAGTGAATGTTCGGTGGTGCCCGCACCCGCCGGGCACGAAAAAAAAAATTAACCGTGGACTTGGGGGCGTGACACAC
>CM062817.1:1018337364-1018354864 GCA_031772625.1 Pinus tabuliformis
CATAATGTTTCGAAATGGCATCCATGGTTAGTGATTATCGCTTGTGGGATACCAAACCTAGCAATAATATGATTGAATACGAAAATCGCAGCTGTCTTTCCATCTGCCTCGAATGTAGGCATCGCCTCGGCCCACTTAGTAAAATAATCAACACCGCAAGCATGATATTACGCATGCCCCCCACCGAGTGAGGGTTACATGTAATAAAATAAATCGATACCCCATTTAGCAAAAGGACCAACGGAAATTATAAGGTGGAGAGGAGCAGGTGGTGTGCACATCTTGCGATCAAACACTTGACAGTTGTGGCATTTTCAGACCGCAATGATACAATCTTTAAACATGGATGGCCAGAAATACCAGCACGCAACACCTTCTGAGCTGTGGCATACCCAGACATATGACCGCCACATGCTCCAGAATGACAGTCATTTAGGACCCTTTCTGCCTCTTCATGAGTTAAGCAATCGACGAAAAACCAAGTCCGCCCCATGACGATAAAGAGTATCTCCAATAATTTTGTACAGTTGGGACTGGAATCGAATTTTTCGACGTTCCGACTTTGAAGCTTCGGGCCGAAAGGATTGGGTTTGGAGATAGATGATTATATATCCATACCACGGATCTAAAGTGCTGATGAGAATAGAGATTCGTCCGCAATGGGTTCCTCTACCACAGTTTCCGTGTCAGCACACGGGAAGTCACACATCAATTCCGAAAAAACTAAGGATTTCTTAGACTTGGACTTCTCGAACTCCAAATCGAACTCCTGCAGGATAACAATCCATTTGGAGTACTTGCCCCCTAGCAATTGTTTAGTCATAATATAAATCATAGGGTTGCAATCCGAAATCACTGTAGTTTTACGGAGAAGAATGTAATGACGAGAACGCTGGACAGCCTGAACAGCTACCAGGGCCAATTTCTCCACATGCGAATATTTTAGCTCAGTGGGATTTAACGTCCGACTAAGATAATATATCACATGTTCCGTTCTGAATTCGTCTTCCTGAACTAAGACCATTCCAATGGTGGAGTTGGAGGCGGCGAGATACAAAAAGTAGTCCTGGTTGTAGTTGGGAGGATGCAACAATGGTGCATGGGTCAACGCGTGCTTAAGTGCATCAAAAGATTTCTGAGCTATCTCATCCCAAGAGAATTGTGCATTTTGTTTCAACAACCGGGTGAAAACCTTTGTAATCTCGACGTAGTTAGGAATGAATCGACTAAAAAGTTTGATTTCCCTTGCAAACTTTGGAGTTGGCGCAAACTCAAAGGAGGAGGCAATTTGATGATAGCTTCGACCTTCGAGGGATTGACGCGGATACCAGCTTTTGAAACGACAAATCCTAGCAATCGTCCCACTTCTATGCAGAAGACACATTTGTGTGGGTTCAACTGAATTCGATAATGCCTACACCTCATAAAAATAGCGCGTAAGTGGACAAGGTGATCAGCTCGATGTAAAGAATGAGCAGGCAAATCATCGAGATACGGTTGCACAATGTGCTTGATGTCGTGAAACGCGTAAGACATTGCCCGTTGGAAAGTGGCTCCGGACATTCTTAAGTCCAAAAGGTAATTTTCAGTAAGAAAATGTCCCCCAAGGACAAATGAAAGCCGTTTTTTTGTTGATCGGCAGGTAGAATATTGATTTGGTTGTAATCAGAAAAACCGTCCATAAAGGAAACTATTTCAGTGCCGGCACAATATCAATTATTTTATCGATATAGGGCGTGGGATAGTTGTCTTTTGGACAAGCACGATTTATATCCCTATAGTCGATGCATATTCTTATTGTTCCTTGTTTCTTGTTAACTGGAACAATATTCGATACCCAATCCGCTAAAGGGATCGGATAAATGAAATCTGCTTTCAACAGCTTCTCGACTTCTGCTTTAATCGCAGCCGCTTTCCTAGGGTGTATCTGACGCAGACGTTGCCGAACGGGTTTAGCGTCCGGGTAGGTCTTGATTTCATGAACAACAATGGAGGGATCAATTCCTGGCATTTCCTCATAGGACCAGGCAAACATGTCGCGGAATTCTTGAAATAGGACCTTGTATGTTTGAATTTCTCATCTGTACACGAGGCACCTATATGAATGTTCTCAATAATTCCGGTTTTAACTGAAATGTCAATGGCAATAGTTTGGGAAATGTTTCCAAAATTCAACTCTGAATCAGGATGTTTCATGGGATTCTGAGCGTCCTTGACGTATTCAGCAGTAAAATTTGATGAAAATCATTTTCAAAGTCATCACCCTCAGGAATAAAAACGAAGATCGATGATGAAGATCTTCCCATGGTAGATCATCTACACTTAGGATTTGCGAAGTTGTTCGTGAGATGACACAACTTCAGGAAACGTTATCCATTCTGAGGTCGATGTGAAAAGTGATTCCTCACGGACCACATTCATTTGGTCGATTTGGGTTGAACTTGAGTCGGAAAAAGACTGCACGGCCTCATAAGCAATTTCATATGGACTCCAAGGCATTACATTACCGAATGAGTCTACCTCAGATTCAGATGGGACAATCCAAGGATCATCATAGATAATAGTGTCTGAAGTAATCATATGAATGGTTGAAATGAAGGGTCTACGTTGATTGGAGGGAAAGGAAAAGTTCCCAGTAAAACCGAAATCTTTAACTAATCCTACACCAACATCCTTGTAAGGGATAGTCATTTATACCGACATGTTGGATACTCTCTGAAGAGGCTGGGTCAGATGAAAAGTAAGAAGCCAGCTGGTCTATCGTCATGATCTTACCATTGTGTGGAAATTTTATAACTCTGAAGACCGATGACACGACCGCTGTCATAGCGTAAGACCAACTGCGACCCAAAAGAAGGTTGTAGTCTAGAGGGGCATCAACCACCTCCACATCTAGACTAACGGTTTTTCCTTCAACCCTATAGGAAAATCCTCTAGAATGCCAAACGGATGGAACCCACGCCATAAAAGGCTTAAGAATCATCAGGGATTGGTTCAGTGAAGGAGAACCAAGCGATCTCCAACACTGAATCGACATAATACACGTAGAAGCTCCTTCATCAATTACAGTCCGATGAATGGCCTGTTTTTTACTATCACTGGAATCTGGAAAGCCATCTGATGAGGGAGACGCGGTGTACTATTTTCTAGATCAAAGATTATCAGGTTCTGGTCCTGAACATCAACAGCTCCTATAGCTGACAAAAGTAATTTTCTCTGTGCTGGGCATGATTGCAGCACTTCCAAAGCCGACATTGCTGAGGGTGAAACAGCTAAATCCTCACAATGTTGTAATTCTGGGCTGCTCTCGCATGTGGATTGAAAGCAGACCTTCGAAGTACACCCCTTGGCGGGCGGTTTTATTACTAAGTCAGGGTTAGGTTTCTCGATCTGTAGTGGATCGAACTGGGAGCTGAGGTTGATGGATTTGAACGAGAAGATTCTGATTCTTTCGATCCATCAACAGTACTTTTACTACCATAATCTTGTGATCGAGTCGCAATCCGTACATGAGACATCATCAATATGGGTTCTTCACTGGCACTCGAGGAAGAACCTATCATTTTACTCTCCTGCTTTGGAATGGATCTTTCAAAACAGCAGGAGTTGGGGAACCTTTAACGATTTTCACAACCTCCACCCGATGAGGGCAATCTCTTGTGAAATGATCTTCTTCACAAATTAAACAAGGATAGCGAGGTTTTCGCTTTTCGTCGTTAGATTCCGACTTCTCTTTTTTCTCCCTTAGAGCCTTGTCTGTTTTATCCTCTTCTTGCTTCTTGCCTTTCTTCTTACCACCGTTTTTTTATTTAGTCGTAGATGACTCTACAAGCGTGAATGTCGGCGGTAATTTCAGGAGAAGACTCTCCTGTCGGGGAGTCTGGTAAGGTTATTATTGGAGAAGAATTCTATGAGGATTTCTTCTTACTTTTAGTATTCACCGTACCAATCATGCCATCAGCAACATGAGACCCCGAAGGAGCAGCAGCAATTTGATTCGACTTAGGAAGATCCGGGATCTTCTCGTGCAATGTACCCGACTGAGTGTAAACTAAGTCAAGGTACTGGGCCTGAGCAATGACTTGCTCCTCAGTAACTACTCCGGCCTTGGCTACATCTTCAGTAATCTTCGGTAATAATGATTTTGCAAACCATTTAGCTAAGATTTGGTCTGGGATAAAAACTTTCACACCAATCGCCGTCGACGTCTCCATTCATGAATATGATCGGAAATATAAGTGGAGGTCGACTGTTTTAATGAAGTTAATAGCTCCGTGCCATTATCGTATCTGACCGGCAACTGAAAATGAGTTAGGAACGAGGTAGCTAACTGACTAAAATTGTAAAAAGAGGCTCGTGGTAACTCAATGTACCACTTGGCCCGAGACCAATGAGCGTATGCTGGAAAAGACGTAAGCGGATCGAATCATCCGAGATAGAATTTGAAGCACACCAGAGGTGGTAAGTCATCACGTGATTGGAAGATCCTCTCCAGACTTACCTTCGAACTTGGGTATATCCTGGGCAACTTATTTGGCATTGGCGGCCAAAACGAAAGATATTGTATTGGATCGTTCCTTAGGCGCGTCAAGTCTGGTAAATCCAAAGTTCGATAAACATAATTGCCGATTAGGATCCCTAAAACTTTGGGTCACAAGACCAGTATGAGGAGGATATCGAGATAACTTGGAACAGCCGCATTCGGGATTGTCACATGATTAGTCATTGGGCTGACACAACTGACCTTCCTAGAAGTCTAAGACATTCTAATGACAAACAAGACAAAATGGAGTGATCTTCTCTAAATATACCTTTTACAACATGAAAAGTACAAGTGTTTAGGCTTACCTTATTCCAAACGCTGTTGTTGTAGTTCGTCCTGCCAATCCGGATGAGCCCTCCTTCAAGTCAATTTTGCAACACAAACAATCAAACAATTAGAGGACTTGTATTTCATATAATAAAACATACATTCAACATGGCCAAGGAACACATGAAATAACTCATTAACGCTATTGAGAAAAATAAACCAGTTTGTATTAATAATGAAACAAAGAAACTCTTACAACCGGGCCTTGGTGTTGGGCATTCCTAGGGTCCACAAGTGTTTTCCTCTACTTTGACAAAGCTCACCCACTTCAAGTAGAATCATGTAAGACATCTCTCCTCACAAAGGTTCTAATGGAAGACTAAATCCTGCAGCATTACCCGAAAATGTTAGCTCCAACCTCTCCTCCTTCTGGCTCATGCCTTTATTTATAGTCTGTAAAGAGGTTATTCAGTCCACTATCAATGGGATCATTCCCCCTGGGTATAGCTCCCTATTGATGGATAAGTCCCCTCTTAATAGAGATACATGAACCAACTGAGCGCATATTTCATGACTCTAGTTACTAGAAGTAACCACAAGTAACTTTTTCAAGATAAAACTTGCGCATTTTGCCTACAGAAGGACGCACTGTCCTGACCGTGGTTTTTGTGAACATCCTGTGCAGTAAGGCTAGAGAGAACCTGCGACCCCAGAATAACATAGTTTTTAACAAGATTTCTCTGAGTTTGAGATGGATAACAGAGGCATAGAGCATGCCTAAGATAGCATGACTGTTATTTGAGCCTAACTAACTGTAAGTAGTCAAGGTGACATTAGTGTAACAGGGATATTATATCCTCCTGGAAAACAAGATTACCGACCATACTGGGGTTGTTGAGGTGTTGATAAGTGTACCTAGGATACGTTTGATACTGGTAAACCGTTGTTGGACAGCAGGACCGATTTGTACTGTCCCTGGTACTGTTGATAGGTAATTTAGTTGACTTGTTACAACAGTACTTAAACTAGGCTGGCCTACAGCATCTGACCGTGTTGAATCTTAGATCCGGACAACGGTAAAGATGTCTGAGGAGTGGTTGGAGAGACAGTAGAAACCGAAGCTGTAGATACTCCAGAAGTAAGTGCGGTAGATGTTGCGGTAGTTGCAGCAGTCGTTTGAGATGGAGTACTAGGTACAATTGGCGGCTGAGTAACTACCGAAGTTACTGAAGTTTGAATTTTGACTGGAAAGGTTGCGGTTGCTAGGTGAACCAAAACTAGGGTTGTCCAGTTTGAGGTAACAACTGTATACTTGGCTGCAACACCTGTTGACCTTGTGATGGATCCCACACTATCATCCCGGGGTATTGACCCGTAACAGGTTGAGGATACTGAGATCCATAACCGGATTGAGGATAGGATTGATAACTGAAAGGCACAGTTCCCATACCTTGAACATATGACTGACCTTGAGGTGGTTGATAACCTTGAACCCGAGTATTGACCTTGGGGTTGATAACCTTGGGGTAAATACTGATACTGAGGTTGACCTTGACCTTGAGGTTGATACCCTTGAGGTTGATACCTTGAGGAATATTGATACTGAGGTTGACCTTGGGGTACATATTGAGGTTGGGGTTAACCTTGAGGCATGTATTGTACTATGGGTACATATTGTCCTTGAGGTTGCCCCCCAGACACGATTTGTGTACCTTGAGGTTGTCCCCCAGGCATTAATTGAGGCTGCCCCCCAGGCGGTAATTGGCCACCTTGAGGTTGAGAATGGAACTGAACCTGACATCATGTAAATGTCCCCTACACCCAACGGTTTATTACCATTGTTTCCAGCTAATAACCCATGATCAATGGGTTGAGGAGATGCCCCCCAAAGGTACCAGAAAGTGACTGATACCCGGTGGAACAGAAGGACCACCGTGCAAGAAAGATTCAGGAGATTGAGTGAACACGGACAACTGACCAGACATATTTACAGGAGTATAAATACCTCCAGGTGGAAAAGGAGTACGAGGTGGAGAAAAACATATGCCTGAGTTGTCTAAATAATTAGTTAATGAAAGGTACCAAGTAGTACTTCTAGGAGGACTGTAACAGATAGATTCACACTCCCTCTTTAGATCAATAGTAGGTTGATCTTCAAGGATAGATACGCCTAATTCTTCCTCTGGAACAAGTTCTTCAATAGCTATCAAACCAGTAGGAAGATTTTCGGTGATGACTCTTTCTACCCTAGGTGAATCTGGTGCACTAGAAGTTGGAGTAACAGGTTCAGATACTTTAGGTTCTTTGCCTATATCACTAGTAGATGAAAAACTACCAGCAAGCTCGGAAACTGCAACTGCTTCAGGATTATAACCTGTTTCTAGACCTTGGTAATATGGATGGACTACCAATGACGATTCTCCTTCTTCAGGTGAACCTACTTTACTGCCACTAGGAGTAACAAGTACCTTTAAACCTTCGTAATGACTTGGATGTCTTGAGGAGGTTCACCCTGAAGTCTACGGGATTTCCTCAACAATTCGACCACAAAACAACCTCAGGAGACTTGCCCCGAAGTCGACGGACTGTCTCGGTAATTTCCGCCGCAGTTAAAAACTTTTAACTACTGCACACGCAAACAAAGTAAAATCTCAAAGCAAACAACCTAAAGTCTCTAAAGAACCAAACAAATTTGAATCATACACCTAAAGAATCTAGGGCGTCAAACCAAGCACAAACAATAGCCTTCCGGACCAAAATGCTAGTTGGAGATGAAACCCAACATCGTCGGATTCAGTACAGAAGTGGCGGGTGGAACAGTTACCCCGACAACCTGCTTAATGAATAGACCAGCACAAGTTCCTCCACTTTAACTTTAACCGTCTCGAGTGAAGTGAACCCCCCGGAAAATCCAAGTGAGTCTAGCCGACATCTGCTCCAGGTACAGTGGGATCTTCCCTCCATCGTCACCTTGGTAGAATCCTAAAGATAATGGTCACTAAGGTTACCAACAACAACAAATGCACCTGGGGGAACAGTCTACACTCCGACAGCACGTAAGGGAAGAGTATCAAGCTCAATCCCCTTGCCGTTCCCTTGACAATAATCCAAGGTTTACTGACAAGTGACCCCTGGCTCCTCGACAATGGTTAATCCGAGTTTTACCATTTGTAATACGTGCGTGTCTGGTGTCGTTCCCAACGAGGGAGGATTGATCCCCTCACTGTTCGACACGAGCTCGTGCTTCTCCTTTTAGAGGAGCTTTCCCAGAGTACAAATGAAACAATTGGATTTATTTTATCACAAGATAAGATACTTGTTTGGTTTTGTTGTCTTGGAGAGTTAATTACTCTCCTACTCCAAGACACTAGCCTGATCTAAATTGGTGTTTCAGAACCCTAGTAAATAAAAGTTACTAAGTTGATTTTACTTTAAGCGTTAATTTTATGGTTTTTCTTAAAGACAAAAAGGGTAGTGGAGATGAAATTGGTGGTGTGTAGACTCGACTCGAAACCACTACAAAGATGCACCTAAGATGATTTACACTAATTTTCTTTTTCAATGAATCTCCTAACTAAGAGAGTTGGAAAATGCAAATTTTATAGAAAACAACTTTCTTAGTAAAGACAATCAAAGAAACAATCTCTTTATCTTTTCAAAACACACAACTCATGACCACTAATTACTCTACGAAATTTCCTTTTTCTCCCAAAAGACTACAAATGCTACCAAATCAAACTTTTTCCAAAAGAATTTTTGTGTTTTTTTCTATATTAATAAAGCATGTAAAAACTATTTATCAAACACGAAATTTAACAAATCTAAAACAATCAAATCAAATTCACTCAAAAGCAAATTAAAAGGAAATTTACCTAAAAGCAAAAAATAATGAGGACAAAAGCCTACAAGGATAATTCCTGGATGTTTTACTCAGTCAAAATGCAACTAAGGATCAGTTCATGCAGAATCATAAACTAATCAAAAAAACAAAATCGAAATCTTTTTGTTCTTTTTCTCAAGAATGAAATTCAAGGTTTTAACAAACAAACTTTTCGAGATTCGCAAAGAGAAGACACAAAGGTAGGTCTCTCACAAGGGTGACTTCTATGACAGGCCCGACTCCTAAGAGGACTGATCAAAACCAAGGATATCCAAAGCTTGACAACCTCTAATGCCAAAGTCACTACAGGACCAGTTAAAAATCAAACCCTAAGGCAAAATCCCTATGAATTCCACCAAAACCCTCGACACTAACGGGACAAGTTCAGGTGAAGATCTCTGACAGTAAACTAATGGATCTGGGCAGTAAAAACAAAGTAAAAACAAAATCTAAAGAGAAAAAAGAGGAAAAATGAAATTTTCTCAAATTTGACAGGGGTACGCAGGTGATCTGTTGACACAGGCGCGGGTACGCCCTGTGCACAAAGACGCAGTGCGTACAAGTATGCACTGTGCCTAACTCAGAGACTGCGTACTGCTGGCAAAGCTAAGAAAAATAAAAATCTAAATTGACTCTAAGCTAACCCACCCAAATACACAGCTAGACAACCAAAAATCAGAAAACAAGCGATTTTTCTCAGACCAAAATATCAAATAAAAAAGAACTCAAACACATTCATGGATTCCCCAGCGGAGTCGCCATTTTGTCATGCGGAAAAAGTCGTTAGTGCGGACACAACCGACCTCCCTAGAAGCCTAAGACTTTCTAGTGACAAACAAGACAAATAAGAGCAATCCTTCTCTAAATATGCTTTTACAATATGAGAAATCAAGTGTTTAGATCCTACCTGGAACCCAACGCTGTTGTAATAGTCTAGCTTCGTTGATCTGGATGAGCTCCTCCTTCCCTTGGAAACCTGCATTCACTAACAATCAAACGATTAAATAGCACCTGAATATCACATAAAATAAAACATATTTAACATATAGACCAAGGAGTATATGAAACAACTCATAAATAACAAATTGTTGAGAAGAATGGACTAATTTGTATTAAAAGGTAACAAAAGGAACCATTACAAACCTGAGCCTTGGTGTTGTGCAAGTCCCTCCCAGGGTCCACAAGAGTTCTCCTTTACTCTGATCAGCTCACCCACTTCCAAATCGAACAAGCAAAGATGGTAATATCTCCTCACAAGCTTCTACAAGGAAGTCCTAATTCCAGCAGCATCTACCCTTAGGAATGTTCAGCTTTCAAGCTCCCCTCCCTTTGTCCCAATGCCTGTATTTATAGTGCTCTAGAGGAAGTTATTCAGGTCCACCATCAATGGGATAAGCCCCTCTTTGGATGGGATAGCTCCCCTCTTGATGGGATAAGTTCCTCTTTGGTAGGGATACATGAACCATCTGGAGGCGCTTCATACACGTCAAACAAGCTTCTAGAAGACTCTAGAAATGACCACAAGTAACTTTTTTAAGATGAAACTTGCGCCTTTTGACCTTCACAGGAGTACGCACCCACCCCTTTACATACAGAGCGTACAAGTACGCAGGTATTGTGAACTTGGGTTGCGTACATGCAGGTAAGGCTAAGAGAAACTGCGTACCAAAGATAATTGACTTTAAAGGACTTTTCTCTCTTTTCTTGAAGTTTGACATGAAGAGCAGAGGCATGAGACTTGCCAAGGAGGATAGTATGGCATGGATGGAGCCATACTAACTGCAAATAGTCATGGTGACATTTTTTAGTGTAACAGAACCGACAAGGAGAGCCGGGCAAACGAGCTGCACGAACGTGCACAAAGCCAACCTCGGGTCACAACTTAGCATTTTTGATACGGCCCTCGCCCGAACGAGTTCACATGGGCACCCTCAAACAACCCGCTCGAATGACCCACCCGAACGACCCGCCCGAACGAGTTCACACGGCAAACGAGCCGCACGAACGAGTTTACATGGGCTCCGACACATGACCAAAACGAAGTCACAAGGGAGATTCGGGCAAACGGGCGGCACGATCGTGCACGAGGCCCACCCCCCTTCACAACTTAGCATTTTTTATACAGCCACGTGTGCCCTGGGTGCCCTCACATGACACGACATGACACGACCTGACCAGTTTGCACGGGCACCCACACACGACACGTCCCGACCCGCCCGAACGAAATTTGGGGTTTCCATGGGCGCACGACCCGAATGAAATTTCGGGGTTTCCGTGGGCGCACGACCCGAACGAAGCCATGAGGGAGCATCAGGAAAACGGGCCACACGAACCTGCAAAAGACACACGGGCGGTCACGACTTAGCATTTTTGGCACGCCCACGTGTGCCCGGGCCCCACACACGGCACGACACGGCCCGACCGGCCTTGTGCGAGCCGACCCGACCCGCCCGAACGCGTTTGCACGGGCACCCACACACGACACGACACGACCCGACCCGAACAAAATTTGGGGTTTCCTTATATGCACAACCCGAACGAAATTTGGGGTTTCCATGGGTGCGCGACCCGAACGAAGGCACAAGGCAGCGTCGGGCAAACGGGCCGCACGAACGTGTAGAAGGCACATGGGGGGTCATGACTTAGCATTTTTGGCACTGCCATGTGTGCCCGAGCACCCACGCACGGCACGACCCGACCCACCCGAACAAAGGCACGACGGAGCGTCGGGCAAACAGGTCGCGCGAACGTGCAGGAGGCACACAGGTGGTCACGCCCTAACATTTTTTGCACGGCCACATGTTCCCGAGCACCCACGCGCGGCACGGCACGACCCGACCCCACTCGACTCGCCCGAACGCGTTTGCACGGGCACCCACACACGACACGACCCAACCCGCCCGAACGGAATTTGGGGTTTCCATGTGTGCACGCCCCGAACGAAATTTGGGGTTTCCATGGGTGCACGACCGAACGAAGGCCCGAGGGAGTGTCGGGCAAACGGGCCGCACGAATGTGCAGAAGGCACACGGGCAATGACTTAGAATTTTTGGCACGGCCACGTGTGCCGGGGCACCCACACACGGCACGGCACGACCCGACCCGCCCTGGGCGAGCCGACCCGAATCGCCCGAACGAAATTTGGGGTTTCCATGGGTGTACGACCCGAACAAAGAAGGCACATGGGTGGTCATGACTTGGCATTTTCGGCACGCCCACGTGTGCCCGCGCACCCCCACACACGGCATGGCATGGGATGAACCGGGCCCGCCCGAAGGAAATTTGGGGTTTGAACGGGCGCACGACCCGAACGAAGGCACGAGGGTAGGAATATCTTTGACTCTAATACATAAATATACCTGGGGTAACATGCCCTTAATATCTTCAACATTTTCTTTTGACTCTTTATAACACTTTAACATGTGCTAGGCCTATTTCAATGAGCAAGAAACTCAATGAAATATATATATATATATATATATATATATATATATATATATATATATATATAATATTATATATTATATATTTATTTATTTTCCTGAATAAATACAAATATCAAAAGTACATTTATGAAGACCGAACCGAGTTACACTTTCTTCAACACCCCCTCTCAACTAGGGAGGTATTCGTAAATCATTACAAGGTGTTTGGCTATTTTTCATCTTGAATAATTCACATAAGAGAAACTGGATTGGAAACCCATCTGTTAAAGCATCATATTATCCAACATTGTTCATAGCAAGGCCTTGACTAACAGCTTTATCTCTCATAATACCAGAGCACAATGTTGGCGAGGCCAATGGCTTATAAACACTTGGTCATTGTCTCTAAAGGTACATACCCACCCAGGTGTTCCCTGAGTATGACCTTCCAGGACATTCTTGTCTTGGTTCCCATCCCTCAAAGAATATCGCTCCTCTTGCCTACTCTTGTCTTGGGTGCCCTACACATCCTCAAAGAGCATCAGATGCCAAATGATTGCTGAATCCTCCCGTTATTTCTTTCCAAGTGAAGACAAGAATGTTGTGTCTATCTCTTCCCTTGATTGGGAAGACATGCCCAATTTCCTCTAACAAGGAACTTGCCCAAGCTCCTTTGTATTTGGGAAACTTGTTAGAACTCCCTCTTAGCTAGGGACTTCTCCATTCATCAACAACGTCTTCTTTGTGGGTCCTTCAGCCGCTTGATCTCCTTCTTTCCTTCGATGTCATGAAGTCTTTGTTTGAACTTCTTCTTGGCAGGGTACCGACCATCGATCACTTTCCCCCCTGGTTTGTCATGTCATTGCTCCCTTCGTGGAAAGTGGCCTTCTTGATATATATCAGGGCCTTTTTGTCATCTAGCTACTCCTTTGTCACCTTGTCTATCCTTCATAACACTTATCACATGGATGCTTAGTTGTACTCGCTTGTTCCCGTACTTTGATTTAGTGGCCCTTCATGTCTTCATCGTGAAATTGCTCTTCATCACGACATATTTGTAGAGTTGAATCGGTTATCTGCACCTTACTATCTCCAAGGCCTTCGTAGGTGTCAAGGGTCCTTTATCTTTTTCTTCCTTTGTCAGAGTTGTCGTGCCTTCTTTCGAGAGATGTTGAGGAATCTTGTCAAATAGTTATTCTTTGTGACCGCGATGTTCTTCATTTGCTTCTTATTGGATTGATTGGTCAACCACCTTATACTCCTTATGAGAGCACTTCTTCATGTTGACCTTTACTCCACTGTAGCACATGCCTCCGAGCATGTCGTTGGCGAAAGAGATCCTTTTATTCTTGATCATGATTCTAGAACTTTTCCCATGACCCAATCAATATATATGGCGACATGACTTAAACTTTGATGCATACATACCTCACCTTGATTATGCTTTTATCATCGCGGCTTTATTTGATAGTTCTCCTCGATTGGTGTAGCCTTTCTTGCTTCATCTGCTCTTGCCTCTATATCATCCTCTCTTGAATCCCATAAATGGGACCCCCAATGAGACCTCTACCCCCTTTGAAAGAAGACTTTAAGAAAAGAGGTTGACTTAGTCCTAGGAGGATCTTCCTTCTTTTGCTTCTTGTCGTCTTCTTTCACTTCTTGAGTTACATGAGCTTCTTCCCTTTTTCTCTTGTTGTTGTTGTCCTTCTTAAGTTTAGGAAAATCCCTTTTGTAGCGTCCATACTCTTGGCATCCAAACCGTTCGACTTTGGACATGTAGTGGCCCCAACCAATTTGTTACTTTCCTTGCAAAAAGACACTGAGGTATACTCAGAAGGGGACATATACTTACTTGATAGAGTTTGAGATGTAGTGAACTTGCTTTCTTCTTGAAGACTTGATGGCTTGCCTTCCTTAGATCTTGATGTTGTTCAAGTTGCTTTCTTCAAATGGACTTGCTTGATGACTTGACTCGTAGTGCCTTTCATTCTTCAAGATGTGTAGCTTGATGTAGGTCCCTCTTTGATTTGTTCTTCTTGTAGGTGCCTTTATACAAGGCGTTTCTTCTTGCTTTGTAGTCTTCCATGAGGAATGATAGATGGTAGACCTTCTTGTCCTTGATGTGATTGAGACTTCTTGGCTTGACGCTTCAACCTTGCGGATGTTCTTGAGATTCCCTTTCCTTGATGTGTCACCTTAGCTCCGATACCGCGTTGAAGAATCTGGGGCAATGGGGTATAGCGGGATTCTTCTAGACTTGATAACAATTTGTGAAGCTCTTTTTCAATTTATCGTGTTATCTTAATCTTCTTCTCTTCTTATTAATGCATGTGTGTTTACTTTCATTAAACTGGTGCCAAAAACATAAGAACAAGAACACAAGATGTTGGCTCTCTGCCAGGGAAAAACCTCTCTCTCTCTCTCTCAGAGAGGAAAACCCTTTCGTAAATTTCCCTCATTGAAGCTTCTTATTGGTCATTGCGAAGCCCTAGACCCTTGACAATAATATCCCCCAAGCACTAGTCGAGTCCTTCCTCCTCTCTGCACTTTGTTTCTTCGGCGCTTCGTTCCCCGACACTCTGTCCTTCTTTAAACTTTTGATAGTCCATGGTGGACTAGCTCTAGAAGAGACTCCAACCTTTGATCCTTAGCGAGGTCCTTTACCAATGAAGAAACCTTAATTCTCTTGACCAACCGAGCCTTTTTCTTGATGTGAGGTTGCAGGCTCGATGTACACCAAGTTTACTGCACCTGGGGCGATTTCCATCGCGACGAGACATGGAAACCCCAAATTCCCCGCACTTGGGATGCTTTCGACAAGGCGAGACATGGAATCCCCGGGTACCCTGCAATTTGGCGACCTCTGTCGAGGAGGGACCAGGAGACCCCATGTCGCGCTCCTATCCTAGTGGTAGTATTTCAACCACGCATAAGCGGGTGCGGCACCGCCGTACTTTTTCCTTTTACCAATACTTGAGTACACGGTCTGCGCCTACTTCAACACTCGATCAATTCTCCAGCAAGTGTTCTTAACAATGCAGCGAAAATAACTTACCATAAATTTATCTTCTTCAATTATTCTTTCAACCTGTCGTGTCATGTGGTCGTGCTGCACTGGCCCGCGGCCTGCACGACACAACTCCACACCTGAACTGCGAACCTGTCCGCCCGAATTTCCCTTCTGCGGCGCCCAAACTCTGCCCGTCGGTGCGGTCCATAGTGAGGGCGCACGGCCCGCATGCAGTGCGGCCTGCCTGCCCGGACGGTAACCCGCCCCGCTCTGCCTGCCCGCGCTACCAAGCCCGACCCGCCCTCTGTAATCCGCCCGCCGGTGTGGCCCTCTTACCCGCGTCCTTCTCTTCCTTCCGTTTTCGCCCAACTCCTTCCTTCGCACTTGTTCTGCGATGTGGAAGTCTGAGTTCGACATCCCTTCGTCGAACGCCATCCTCCTTGCTTATACGCATCCTTTCGCCCAGGGGCCGTGTCTCTCGAGGATAACAAGGGTCGGCTCCATCAACATGCATGCCCGGCTGACCTGCCACATAACCTCGACACGCCCCATTCCGACGAACCGCCGCGTCCCTTCGTGTGCACCGTCGCACCCATGGGTCGGCTCCAACACCTCGCCGATTACACCCGTCGCCGCACGTAGCACACCTGCCCGCATCCTGACTCGTCCGCACATGGTCACCTCTTTCATCCGGGCACGCAACAAGGGTCGCCCGTGCGCCTTCCGTCGGTGGCTCGCCCATCGTGCAGGTATCAAGGGGCGTGCGCCATCCCCAACACGGCGCGAGCGACATGGGAACCCCGCGTGTCACGCCCCCAGGCTTACAGTACCCTTTCAGCCGTACTTGGCGAGGTGCGGCGCCACCGAACACTTCCTTTTCACCAATACTTATGTTCATGGACTACGCCTAACCATTAGTCTACTTAGTTTGTTTTTCGCAACCAAGTATTATTGTGTTTCCTTTATGCCAATGAACACCCATACGCATAGGCAATTATCATCAGCAATTATACATGAAGAACACAATTGCACAGTGTAAAGGGAGGGAAACTCCCTGAACAATGAGTCTACCCAATACAATATATTATTCAACTCCACAATGTTTACGGGGCTTTACAAGTATACTTGGGAAACACCAAGTTTCATACTTAGCCAATTTTAAAAATAGGCAACACCTCCGTGTGCCAACCGAGTTCCTTGCCCGAGCTGGGCGGGCGCGCCCTCACACGAGCTGCCAACCGTACTCGTCGACCGAACCTCGTTTACCGCTGCACGACGGCGGGCGACCTCACCCGAGTCACCCAGCGTTTCATGTTGCACGACGGGCGGGCGACTTACCCGAGTCACCCGAGACACCTCCGCGTTTCTTCTTCCACGACGGGCGGGCGACCTACCCGAGACACCCCGTGTCACACCGAACGGCGGGTGCCTTCCTTACCCGCGCCCTCACCCGAGAACCGAACCCTGTGCGTATCGTGTGTGCTTGCCCAAGAGCGGGTGCATATATGCCCGCGCCTCTTTTGCGACCTGCTCCACTACTTGGCACCTTTTTCTTGATCACCGAATGCTCATGTTCGAATGTTCTTCGAATGAATGCCAAATGCTCCAACGCCTTGCCATATTTATATGAGCGATTGGGCGAGTCGCTGCCCAGGCCGACTCGACCACCGCGTGCCAAAACGCCCTTACACGTCGCAAACTTGCCATCCGATTGCTGGTCGGCAAACAATCCTTCGTTCAAATCGCCCCAACATGTGAGTCGGCCCGTGGGTTATGCCAAACGCTCCCACGCTATAAACAAACCATCGCTCCACCTCTAATGCGCATTATACTTATGTCCCTTCCCACATTTCGGTCGTAGAGTTCGCACTTCGCACCGACGGGGAGAAACCGAACCGCAGGTCCTTACACCGCGTTTCCCAGACTTGGGTAGAAATTTTTGTTGTGACGCGAAATGGAAACCCAGCGTGTGTCCGCTGACTTGGGTAGCAGTTTTCATCGCGCCGCGAAATGGACACCCCGAGTTCCCCGGACTTTGGCGGCTCTTCGTGGCCCCACGACATGGAAATATGAAGTTCCACAGACTCTCGGGCGATTCAGGGTGTGCCGCGACATGGAAACAGCGAGTTCCCCAGACTTGGGCAGCGGTTTCGAAACACCCCAAGTTCCCAAGACTTGCGAGCTGGTTTGCATCGTCATGGAAATCCCAAGTTCCCCGCGTTTCCCTCGTGCCGTAAAATGCGGAAACCCGTGGTTCCATCAAGGGCGCGACATGGAAACCCCAAGCTTCCCAGGCTTGGGCGTGACATGGAAAACCCCGAGTCCCCAGGCTTGGGCGCCGCCGCTTCGGTCGTGGCATGACATGGAAACTGCAA
>CM062817.1:1018359864-1018362364 GCA_031772625.1 Pinus tabuliformis
GCAAAAAGGGGGGAAATGTGTGGGACAGCGATCGAGAAGGACTAGGATGGCCACCCCGGGAGCTCGCACTACTTTTAGCCCTTCCCCGACACCAGCCCACAACAATTCCCCTTTTTCTCCGTAGAGCTAGGGACCGAAAGGAAGAGAACAGGGTAGAAAACAAAGCACAAACAAATCACAAGCCTCCCAAGCCTCGTGCCTTCGGCAAAAGGGGGGAATTGAAGGGGAAGACGATCGAGAAGGACGAGGGTGGCCACCCTGGGAGCTCACACTGCGTTTCGTCCTTCCAGAACACCAATCCACATCAATCCCACCTTTTCTCCATAAAGCTAGGGGCCACGAGGAATAAGGGAAGAGAAAAACAAGAGAGAAAGGGATATATCAACCGTGGCTACCGGCTCACAAGGGGAGGAGGCTTCAAACAGAGAACAAGCTTCCCCAACCCCGTGCCTTTGCAAAAAGGGGGGAATTGCAGGGGACGACGATCGAGAAGGACTAGGGTGGCCACCCTGGGAACTCTCACTGCTTTTGTCCTTCCCGAACACCAATCCACAACAATCCCACCTTTTCTCCGTAAAGCTAGGGGCGAAAGAAGGGAAGAAAACAACATGAAGGAAAGAGAGATATCAAACGCGTCCACCGGCTCACAGGGGGAGGCTCAAACAGGGAACAAGCTTCCCCACCCCCGTGCCTTCGCAAAAAGGGGGGAACTGCAGGGGACGACGATCGAGAAGGACTAGGGTGGCCACCCTCGGAACTCACACTGCTTTTCATCCTTCCTGAACACCAATCCACAACAATCCCACCTTTTCTCCATAAAGCCAAGGGGCCAAAAGCATGAAGGGAAGAAAACAACAGGAAAGCAAGAGATATCAAACGTGGCTACCGACTCACAAGGGGAGGCTCAAAAAGAGAACAAGCTTCCCAAACCCCGCGCCTTCGGAAAAAGGGGGGAACTGCAGGGGACGGCGATCGAGAAGGACTAGGGTGGCCACCCTAGGAACTCGCACTGCTTTTCGTCCTTCCCGAACACCAATCCACAACAATCCCACCTCTCCTCCGTAAGGCTAGGGGCAAAAGGAAGAAGGAAAAAAACAACACCACAGAAACAAAGATCCCATGAAAAGAGAGAAGCTCAACAGCGTGCCGAGCAAGATGTCCGCTAACCAAAAAGAAATCAAACAAGGCACCCAATCAAAAAAGCGTCCCACCTCTTCACACCCTCCCACATGCATTCATCACAACACCCTTTCCAGCCTACAACATAGAAAACAACCAAGCAAATAAATCACAACCCAAAAATTGACCAATAGAAAAGACGAGGGCCACGATGAGACTAGTGTTTGGAGCACGTCACTGAGAGGCAAACAGCCCCCCCAACCCAACGACACAAGGCTTCAAACGACAAATAGACTGCTGCCCATAACACAAACCCACCCCGCTATTGCACCCCTCCGTGTACAAAACACCCGACAACCTTTCCAGTGAGAGAGTCAACGGGGGTCAAAGAATCAAACTCCAAAGAGGAGTTGTCACGAGCCGACACTCAACGCTGGAGAAAGCCGTGAGCCAAAAATACATCGACGGTGCAAGGCCACTAGCCACGAAATGAAGAAATGACGCGAGTCCCACAAAAACCCACAATCCAAAGGGAGGAACAAAGACACAACCCGCTACTTTTTCCCTCAGAAGGGGAGTGGCTCACGAGAGGACGAGGAATTCCCTCGACGGCAAAGGCACGAGATAAGATTGCCACCCTCATGCCCGTTGGCGAGGAAAATTGTGATCTCGATGGAGCTCAGATCGAGGGATGGGTTTTTCATTCCTGGACACCCAACCCTTCCGCGAGGGCATGTCGAGGAACGGTCGGAGGGACTAGGGTGGCCAACCCAACGGGTTGATCCGCTCTTCATCCATCCCATACTTGATCGCACCCCGACAATCTCGCCTCACGGAAGATTTGAGCTACCAGGCGCGCGCGCAACCACTCCCTCGACCCAACGACCAGCGAAAAAGCTCACCCAAGCAACACATCAACCGCCACTGCCTTTTCGAGAGAACCAACTATGGATGCCCGCACCCTTGGCCCATGCCTTCCAACGAACAAAAGACCGAGCACCGCCGCTATGAATGAGTCCGAAATTTATCCATCGTTTTTACCAAGCACCTCAACTCTATAGTAACCATGCCCAGCCGAACAGATCGTCGGAAGGGCTCCCAAGAAACAGGCTTTCGAACCCCCTGTAGAAACACATTGGGGGGGAGAAAAACAAAGGATGGGTGGGACAAGCACAAGCATGGCATGAAAGCACACACAAAAAAGCAAGTGTTACCTTGAGACAAGCAACCAATGATGTTCCCGCCAAACACCAAACCCGCTCCCCTAGAGACGCACCACAAAGTCCCACATTGCAATCGGCACCCAACCAACCCGAACCAAAAAAGAAAACCCCTACTATCAATGATCCTACCACAGGTTCACATACGGTAACCTTGTTAC
>CM062817.1:1018364864-1018402364 GCA_031772625.1 Pinus tabuliformis
CCCTACGTACAGGCAACCTAGGGGATTTCCCACAACTTTACCGACTGGACGATGAATAATTTTCCCCTACGGCCACCTCCATGCAAAGGAGGGAGGTCGAAGCGTTCCACCTCGAAATCCTTCTTCCAAATAGCCCCCACCATCGATTACTATAGTAGCAAGCCTCCTCCCCATTGGACCACGAGCGCATACACAATTGAAACAACAAGCGCCCCCCAACCCTCCTCGCAGAGAGGCCACCTAGGAGTCCACCCGGGCAGCAGCAACGATGGACCTCGATCACATGATCACCTTGCGACAGCCTCAATGCAAAGGAAACGGAATGAAACAAAACAACAAGACCAACCGAGCCCACAACCTCTCTTAGAAATGCCCCCCGACCCTCCATGCCACACACTGAGGCCACCTAGGGGTCCACCCGCGGTAGCTGACGGTGGACCTCGATCACTTGACCGTTGCGACAACCACGATGCGAAGGCAAAGGAAGGAAGCAAATGAAAATCAAGAGGGTCGCTACACAATACAAGGACACATATCCGAATAGGAGGAGGGATCGGGCAGCCCCGCACCCCACGCACCCTACGTACAGGCAACCTAGGGGATTTCCCACAAGCTTTACCGACTGGACGATGAATAATTTTCCCCTACGGCCACCTCCACGTAAAGGAGGGAGGTCGAAGCATTCCACCTCGAAATCCTTCTTCCAAATAAGACCAACCGAGCCCACAACCTCTTCTCAGAAATGCCCCCCGACCCTCCACGCCACGCACCGAGTCCACCCGCGCCAGCTGACGATGGACCTCGATCAATTGACCACTGCGGCAACCACGATGCGAAGGCAAAGGAAGGAAGCAAATGCAAATCAAGAGGAGGGTCACCACACAGTACAAGGACACATATCCAAACAGGAGGAGGGATCGGGCAGCCCCGCACCCCACGCACCCTACGTACAGGCAACCTAGGAGATTTCCCACAGCTTTATCGACCGGACGATGAATAATTTTCCCCTATGGCCACCTCCACGCAAAGGAGGGAGGTCTAAGCATTCCACCTCGAAATCCTTCTTCCAAATAAGACCAACCGAGCCCACAACCTCTTCTCAGAAATGCCCCCCCGACCCTCCACGCCACACACCGAGGCCACCTATGAGTCCACCCGTGCCAGCTGACGATGGACCTCGATCACTTGACCGCTGCGGCAACCACGATGCGAAGGCAAAGGAAGGAAGCAAATGCAAATCAAGAGGAGGGTCGCCACATAATACAAGGACACATATCCAAACAGGAGGAGGGATCGGGCAGCCCCGCACCCCACGCACCCTACGTACAGGCAACCTAGGAGATTTCGCACAGCTTTACTGACCGAACGATGAATAATTTTCCCCTACGGCCACCTCCATGCAAAGGAGGGAGGTCGAAGCGTTCCACCTCGAAATCCTTCTTCCAAATAATACCAACTGAGCCCACAACCTCTTCTCAGAAATGCCCCCCGACCCTCCACGCCACGCACCGAGGCCACCTAGGAGTCCACCCGCGCCAGCTGACGGTGGATCTCGATCACTTGACCGCCTGCGGCAACCACTATGCGAAGGCAAAGGAAGGAAGCAAATGCAAATCAAGAGGGTCGCTACACAATACAAGGACACATATCCAAACAGGAGGAGGGATCGGGCAGCTCCGCACCCCACGCACCCTACGTATAGGCAACCTAGGAGATTTCCCACAGCTTTACCGATCGGACGATGAATAAATTTCCCCTATGGCCACCTCCACGCAAAGGAGGGAGGTCGAAGCGTTCCACCTCGAAATCCTTCTTCCAAATAGCCCCCACCATCGATGACTATAGTAGTAGCAAGCCTCCTCCCCATTGGACCACAAGCGCATACACAATTGAAACAACAAATGCCCATAAATGTTGTGACTTAACATTTCCAACCGCAAAAGCCTGCCATGACGCAAGATGCAAGGGAAAAGCCGACCCCTCGATCAAACATATGGGCCAACACATCTATCAAAACCTCAAAGCCAACGCAACCACGAATGATGTGCACTTTGAAAGGAATGCCAACCCTTGCCTTTACAACAAGGAGAACAACACCTCACATCGCCCGATGGAAAAAGCAAGCAAGAGGGAGGGTAGGTGGTTTACAACCAAAACCCTTCCACGTCCCTCTTAAATGTATGCATCTTAATCGACAATGCCAACACGGAAAGAGTACAAGCACAAGACACCGGCACCATAAACTGCCGAACAATGAAGAGGCTAGCCATCACAAGGAGCCACAACAAAACAACCCATACAACTCCCAAAACTTGGAGCAAAAGGGATATTTTTCACATATGCCTCCAAGGACAAGCATGGCCAAAATTACCGCTCATGCGCTACCGAGTGGGTATGGAGAGAAGATGAAAATCGGACACCCTACAAACGACCCAAGGCCATTCTTGAGGCAAACCCGAAAAACAAACTCAATTACCAACCCACCTTTCACATGAAAAGCAAAACCCTCCACACCAAATAGGGAGAAGGTGAACAATATAACGAGGAACCAATTTCAATGGAGCCACAAATGGCTGCCCAGCCCAATGAAATTTCTCTATTTGCAACAACCGACGGGCACAATAGCAGCATAAGCAACGACTGAGTTTTGGGGCTTCCATCTGGGACCCGCAACAACGAAGGCTCAAAGGAGCGCCGAGAAAACTTTCAACATTCTTATCATTGGGATGGGAAAGAGGGACGGGGATGAGCATGGCCCACATTACCGGTCATGTGCTACCGAGCGGGGATGGAGTGAAGACGAACACTGGCCGCCCTTCAAATGACCCAAGGCCATCATTCAGGCAAACCCAAAAACACAACTCGATCACCAACCCACCTTCCACACGGAAAGAAAACCTACCGCTGGTATCATGGGAAGGGGCACGAAGGGACAAGGACGAGCCAGGGAGCCACACAACAAAAGCCCATACAACTCTAAGAACTTGGAGAGCGGAAGGGGAATTGTTCACATATGCCTCCCAGGCCGAGCCTGGCCAACATTACCGCTCATGTGCTACCGAGTGGGGATGGAGTGAAGACGAAAATCGACCGCCCTACAAATGACCCAAGGCCATCATTCAGGCAAACCCAAAAATACAACTCGATCACCAACCCACCTTTCACATGGAAATAAAACCTATCGCTGGTATCATTCGGAGGGCACGTGGGGACCAGGACGAGCTAGGGAGCCACACCACAATAGCCCATACAGCTCCAAGAACTTGGAGAGCGGAAGGGGAATTGTTCACATATGCCTCCCAGGCCGAGCCTGGCCAACATCACCGCTCATGCGCTACCGAGTGGGGATGGAGAGAAGATGAAAATTGCCTGCCCTACAAATGACCCAAGGCCATCGTTCAAGCAAACCCGAAAACACAACTCGATTACCAACCCACCTTTCACACGGAAAAAAAACCTATCGTTGGTATCATCTGGAGGGGCACACAGGGACCAAGACAAGCCATGGAGCCACACCACAATAGCCCAAACAGCTCCAAGAACTTGGAGAGCGGAAGGGGAATTGTTCACATATGCCTCCCAGGCCAAGTGTGGCCAGCATTACCGCTCATGCGCTACCGAGTGGGGATGGAGAGAAGATGAAAATCGGCGGCCCTATAAACGACCCAAGGCCATCGTTCAGGCAAACGCGAAAACACAACTCAATTACCAACCCACCTTTCACATGGAAAGGAAACCTGTCGCTGGTATCATCTGGAGGGGCACGCGGGGACCAAGACGAGCCAGGGAGCCACACCACAACAACCCATACAGCTCCAAGAACTTGGAGAGCGGAAGGGGAATTGTTCACATATGCCTCCCAGGCTGAGCCTGGCCAACATTACCGCTCATGCGCTATCGAGTGGGGATGGAGAGAAGATGAAAATCGCCCGCCCTACAAACGACCCAAGGCCATCGTTCAGTCAAACGCGAAAACACAACTCAATTACTAACCCACCTTTCACACTGAAAAGAAACCTGTCGCTGGTATCATCTGAAGGGGCACGCGGGGACCAAGACGAGCCAGGGAGCCACACAACAACAGCCCATACAGCTCCAAGAACTTGGAGAGTGGAAGGGGAATTGTTCACATATGCCTCCCAGGCCGAGCCTGGCCAACATTACCGCTCATGCGCTACCGAGTGGGGATGGAGAGAAGATGAAAATCGCCTGCCCTACAAACGACCCAAGGCCCTCGTTCAGGCAAACGCGAAAACACAACTCAATTACCAACCCACCTTTCACACGGAAAGGAAGCCTGTCGCTGGTATCATCTAAAGGGGCACGCGGGGACCAAGACGAGCCAGGGAGCCACACAACAATAGCCCATACAGCTCCAAGAACTTGGAGAGCAGAAGGGGAATTGTTCACATATGCCTCCCACGCCGAGCCTAGCCAAAATTACAGCTCATGCGCTACCGAGTGGGGATGGAGAGAAGATGAAAATCGCCCGCCTACAAATGACCCAAGGCCATCGTTTAGGCAAACGCGAAAACACAACTCAATTACCAACCCACCTTTCACACAAAAAGGAAACCTGTCGCGGGTATCATTTGAAGGGGCATGTGGGGACCAAGACGAGCCAGGGAGCCACACAACAATAGCCCATATAGCTCCAAGAACTTGGAGAGCGGAAGGGGAATTGTTCACATATGCCTCCCAGGGCGAGCTTGGCCAAAATTACAGCTCATGTGCTACCGAGTGGGGATGGAGAGAAGATGAAAATCGTCCACCCTACAAATGACCCAAGGCCATCATTCAGGCAAACGCAAAAACACAACTCAATTACCAACCCACCTTTCACACGGAAAGGAAACCTGTCGCTGGTATCATCTGAAGGGGCACACGGGGACCAAGACGAGCCAAGGAGCCACACCACAACAGCCCATACAGCTCCAAGAACTTGGAGAGCGGAAGGGGAATTGTTCACATATGCCTCCTAGGCCGAGCCTGGCCAACATTACCACTCATGCACTACCGAGTGGGGATGGAGAGAAGATGAAAATCGCCCGCCCTACAAACGACCCAAGGCCATCGTTCAGGAAAATGCGAAAACATAACTCAATTACCAACCCACCTTTCACACGGAAAGGAAACCTGTCGCTGGTATCATCTGAAGGGGCACAGGGGGACCAAGACGAGCCAGGGAGCCACACCACAATAGCCCATACAGCTCTAAGAACTTGGAGAGCGGAAGGGGAATTGTTCACATATGCCTCCCAGGCCGAGCCTGGCCAAAATTACCGCTCATGCGCTACCGAGTGGGGATGGAGAGAAGATGAAAATCGGCCACCCAACAAACGACCCAAGGCCATCGTTCAGGCAAACGCGAAAACACAACTCAATTATCAACCCACCTTTCACACGGAAAGAAAAATTGTCGCTCAGATCATCTGGAATTTGAATGGGTGTCGTGGCGGAAAAAGTCGTTTGTGCGGACACAACTAACCTCCCTAGGAGTCTAGACTCTCTAGCGACAAACAAGACAAAATGGAGTGATCTTTCTCTAAATATACCTTTTAAAACATGAAAACTACAAGTGTTTAGGCTTACCTTATTCCAAAACGCTGTTGTTGTAGTCCGTCCTTGCCGATCCGGATGAGCTCCTCCTTCATGTCAATTCCTGCAACCACAAACAATCAAACAATTACCAAGCACTTGTATTTCATATAATAAAACATATATTCAACATGCAGACCAAGGAACACATGAAATAACTCATTAACACAAGCTATTGAGAAAAATAAACCAGTTTGTATTAATAACGAAACAAGAAACTCTTACAACCTGGCCTTGGTGTTGTGCAAGTTCCTCCCAGGGTCCATCAAGGGTTTTCCTCTACTTTGACAAAGCTCACCCACTTCCAAGTAGAATCAAGCAAAGACAATCTCTCCTCACAAGGTTCTAAATGGGAGTCCTAATTCCTGCAGTTTTACCCAAAGAAAATGTATAGCTCTAACCTCTCCTCCCTCTGGCTCAATGTCTTTATTTATAGTGCTGTAAAGAGGTTATTCAGGTCCACCATCAATGGGATAATCCCCCTCTTTGGGTGGGATAGCTCCCTTATTGATGGGATAAGTTCCCCCTTAATAGAGATACATGAACCAACTGGAGGCGCATCCATTTCATCAAACCGACCTCTAGAAGGTTCTAGAAGTAACCACAAGTAACTTTTTTAAGATGAAACTCGCGCATTTTGCCTTTTACAGAAGGACGCACCTGTCCCTTAACATACAGAGCGTCCATGGACGCAGCTTTTGTGAACATGGTGAGCGTCCCCGCAGGTAAGGCTAGAGAGAACCTGCGACCCCAGAGATAAACATATTTTTTTACAAGACTTTCTCTCTTCTTTGAGTTTGAGATGGATAGCAGAGGCATAAGACTTGCCTAAGAGGGTAGCATGACTGTTGATTTGAGCCATACTAACTGTAAGTAGTCATGGTGACATTTTTTAGTGTAACAGATTGCCCCCTAAAGTGCGAAGCCTGGAATAGATTAGGGTTTTGTAATTCTAGGAAGGGTGAAGCGCTTTATCATTTCAAGGATTGTCTTGTGGATGACCTGGTTGGAACCTGCAATTTTCAACACAAAATACATGTATAAGATTATATCATCACTGAGGTAGGCATTCCCATACTCAGATTCAAAACTTTAACTAATGGACTAACTATTCTGATACAGGAATGATCTTGCAGTACATCATTTTTATAGACTTTTGTAGACACAGTATGGACGCAGCCATCTGTTTATGATTAGTCTACATAGATAATGAATACAAAACTCCTCGCAGCCTGGATGGTAGAAACTAGATCCAGGGTCTTCACTTCTACTTCCCGAATTGGTACGATTCTAGCCATGTGATTAAATGATTTGATGTCGAACATGTTAGAAACCACTTGATTACCAGTCGATGATGTAAACTGTTAACAAGCGTGAGAGAGACCACCAGTAATGTCAATGGTTCTCAAAGTACCAAGCACAACCCGTGAAATGTGAATAGATGTTTTGATGTCGAACACTTCACGGAATCCTTTGATCGAAAGTCAATGATGTAAACTGACGTCAAAGGCGAGAAACCTGCCATTGATGCATGCAGACTTCAAGGTACTGTCGATTCCTAAGTCATCTTTCTAGATAATGTGTCGATGTCGATAGAAAGCGACCCGTTGCAGGCAAGCCTGCAACACGAAATCATTGTTCAAGTTGAAGAAATGTTGCTGTAAGGACTGACTCAGGGATGGTCAAATGGATGACAAGTATTTTGCAGATGAAAGTTTTGCTTGCAGACCTCTTGAACACATAACGACACGACAGATGGCTTGGTGACGAATAACTCAAAGTTAATCCCCGAAACCCGGTTAAAGACTTTCAAAGTGGTTTGGTCAACTGTGAGGTAAAAGATTTCCCAACCCAGGTGAATGAAAAGTGTCGTGTTCAAGAGTGGTAATAAAGTTTCTTTTGAGACAAAAGGTAACAAATAGGTTCATTCTTCTCTCTTTTCCCCCACCATTTCTGGCAAGTACCTCTTTATTTTTAACAAGCTTGAGGAGGATAACATATGCTTGATTATAAGCTCATCCTTCGGACGAGTCCAACCTAGTTTAAATTCGAACCCTAGGAAGGAGTGGTTCGTTCCTGTTTGTAATTGAACAGGTCCTTTACTGTAAAAGTTTAACGAGCCCAGTATAGGAGAAACTCGGCGTTTTTCAATTTTAGAGAGTCTGAAAAACTTAAGGAAACTCCACGTTGAACTTTTTCGTAAATTTGTGTCCCTCAAGCCCGAAAAAGTATAAAATAATACCTGGGGGAACCGCTTGATCTTGCGACCAAGGAGTACTTTCATAATAGTGTCGTCGACCTGAAAAGTAAAAAGCGATCAAGGACACGTCGTTTTATTTCCTTATCGAGTTTGAAACGACAAAAACCTGGCAATCTTTTCTTGATTTTACGGTCAGAAAAGAGCTAAAAGGGGACCGTCTTTTAATTCCGTTTTAACGAGTGTAAAAGAAACGCTCGGCGATCTTTTCATGTTTTAGGAGTCAGAAAAGGGCTTAAAAGATGACTCTGATATTTTTATTTGTGAAAAATGACAATTTCCCTCGAAATCCCTTTGTCCTGCACAAAAGCAACACATTACTCATACCTGTTTAAAATAGGCAAAAATACATCGAAAAACATCTTTTCATGGTAAAAAATGAACTAATTCATCCAAAAAACCTATAAAAAGACCTTTTACCATGTCATTTTTACCGTTTGACTTTGGAGGTTGAAAAAGGAGCTTTTGACAAGAAACTTCCCGTGGTCGCTGCGGAAAATCTGACCGTCGGAATCGAACGCCGTCTCATCCAGGTATTTTACACATCCTACTCTGCATTTCTATCCGTTTAGAATTAATTTTTAGGTCTTAGTTTCATTTTTTGGGGGGGTTTTGGTTTTGGAATGCGCCTCTCGGCGGACGCAGGTGCCCTTCGGGTGACCTGCGTCCCCCGACTTTTTCTCATACGGGAAAACGGTCGGAAGACGCAGCCCGCCTTCAGGCCAGCTGCGTCCGGGCGCCCTGTGCTACAAAGCCGGGGTGCGTCTTCCGAGAAGTGCGCATTTCAAAACCCCAACTCCCTCAAAAAACTACCAAAAATCCTCAAATCAATTTCTAATTGCTATTTTTGATATGCAGGGCATTAATCATGTTAGACTGGAGAGAAAGAGAGCATGTAGAGGAAGATGAAGCTGCAATAAATCATCAACCTTCCCTGGATGCCCTAAGAGCATGCGGATTATACAAATATTGGACCATACCGGGCATGAGGGGCCAGGTAAGATTCTTGGAATGGCTGGTTGAGCGATGGAACGTTCAAGAACAATGCTTTTACATAGGAGGGCACCAGCTCGAGATAGAGCCCTCGGATGTATACTTTCTCACTGGCTTGCCAAACAGAGGTGAGCAACTCAATCTTGCGGGGACTAGGCCGGGTGGCCAATCCCTTGATAGTCTCCGCGAGGATTGGTGCACACGTGGGGCTCACCATTCAAAAGGCATAGAGATAAAACACATCACTCTACCTGAACTCAAAGTCATAGCGTTCACGGTTACCAGAATTTGCGGCGCGGCCGCTTTACACATTGCTTCCGGATCCCAAATGCGGATGGCAATTGACTGTTACCAAGGCACCATTTTCAACTGGTGTGAAGCTGTGTCGGCTCATATGAAGAGCCAACTGACCAAGGCAAAGAACGGACGACTAAAGACTTTTGGATATGGGCCTATAGTCGTGAGCTTTGCCTTGGAGAGAGTTCCAATGCTGATCCCTCAGCAACTCACTGTTGATATCTTGGGTCCTCGGGAGCCAAAGCTGATACGATGGGTTGCGGTGATGGCCCGGCATCCTGACGAGGGTGCGACAGTGGTTCGATTCTCAGATAGTTACTTTCACTGGTTAGAGGACCAGGTTTTTTCGATACAGGACTTTCCGTATGCCGGAATGGATTTTAGAGGTGATCCGGACATGGTTCTTCCACAGGGAGAACAATGGGACGACAGAGGTACTTTTATTTTCACAAGTTTTCTAATTATGTATTTTTTTATTTTTCATATATATCGTCTCAAAACTAACAGTAAAACTTTCAAAATGCAGATGTTGGTCCACAGCGTCCAGCCAACCTCCGGCCTTTTGATAGACTACATCCAGCTGCACCGGTACCGGCCCCACAGGACGCGGCAGCAGAAGTACTAGCTGAGTTGGAGCATGATCTAGAGCGTCTCACGGCAGATATACCTGAGACTACTATGGACGACATTCCTATCAGGCTTCAGCGTTTCGTAGTCGCGGTCCCTGGACCGTTTAGGAGATTTTTGCGTAAGGTAGCCCGCGCAGTGGTGTCATACAGAGAGCACCACCAGTGATTGACTAGTCACTTTTGTAGTCACATGTGACATTTTTGACTTTTTGTACTATCATTTTGCCGATCATAAGGTGTTTTCAACCTATGATCGAAGACGATGTATATATTTTTTGACACACTTCTATCTATATATATCACTATTACCGGCTTATCTTGTTTAACATGTATGATGAAATGTTTTTAAATTTACTTGCATGATTATTGTAAATGTCTGTCCAACACTCGAGAAGCAATTGCATCTGCTAATGTATTCAAGGACCTTGGAATATGTTGATATTCAATGTAATCAAATTCACGTTCCAAGAGACGCACTCTCAAAAACAACCTTAATAACACAGGATTTCTAATGGCATAAACTCTATTAAGCTGTAATACAACAAGTTCAGAATCTAACCTCACTATCAAACGTCGAATTCCAAATGAAATAGATTCGGATAATAATTCAACCACTGCACTGTATTCTGCAATGTTATTCGTTGTTTGACCGAGGCTTACCCCATGCATAGAAACTAACTCGTCAGAGGGCGAATAGATAACCCAAGCTGCGGAAGAGATATTCCGTGTACTACGACAAGCACCATCAGCAAATCCAATGTATGTTTGGAGAGGCGTCGACATCTACAATATCAAGAGTAAAACCAAGATAAGCCAGAATAACGACGAAAAACCACACTCTCTAAGCTAAGCACACTGACTAAACTAACACACTTGCTAGCTAGAAAGAAAATCTAACCTATCTAAAAATTTCTCCATACCCATCATTTTAAGCATAATACCTCTTTAGGTAAAGTCCATTTCTGGGTTTACCCAAAGAGTCCCCATCAAAATCAACTAGCTCATAAGCCCCTTTTGCTAGCTTTCGCTTTACAATGTAGGGCCCATGCCACATGGGAACGAATTTTCCGGCACCTAGCTTATCGTTAGCTTGATCATATAATAGTACTAGGTCTCCTTCCGAAAAACTTCGAGGGGTTACATTTCTATCATACTGAGCTTTCATTCGTTTCGCGTGAGTCTCGATTGCCAATGTAGCGTCACGTCGAGTCTCATCTAATTTAGCCAAGTATAATAAACGTTTCTCCTCTTCGGAAGTAGCTGGAAGTAATTCGACAGCCATTTGAAGTGATGGGATTTCGCATTCAATGGGTAACACAGCTTCTAAGCCATAAACTAGCTGGAAAGGAGTGAACCCTGTTGAATTTTTCACTGAGGTTCGGTATGCCCATAGCGCTGAAAATAACATGTTGTGCCAATTCGACCGATGAACACCAATGGTTCGTCGGATCATGATAACTAGAACTTTGTTGATAGACTCAACCAAACCGTTGGCTTGCGGATAATAAGGAGTAGAGCTATCGTGGCGCAAACCAAGCTGGCTTGTAAGCTCAGTCATCATGACGTTTCGAAAATGGCTCCCATGGTCAGTAATGATTGCTTGTGGGACACCAAACCTAGTTATGATATGATTGAATACGAAAACTGCAGCTGTTTTGCCGCTTGCGTCGAATGTAGGCATCGCCTCGGCCCACTTAGTAAAATAATCAACCGCAAGGATGATATACGCATGCCCCCCGGCCGAGTGAGGGTTACAAGTAATAAAGTCGATACCCCATTTGGCGAATGGACCAACGGCAATTATAGGGTGGAGAGGAGCAGGTGGAGCGCGCATCTTTCGATCAAACACTTGACAGTTGTGGCACTTCCTGACTGCAATGATACAATCTTTAAACATAGACGGCCAGAAATAGCCAGCGCGCAACACCTTCTGAGCTGTGGCATACCCAGACATATGACCGCCACATGCTCCAGAGTGACAATCATTCAAAACCCTCTCAGCCTCTTCGTGAGTTAAACAACGTCGAAAAACTAAGTCTGCCCCCCGGCGATAAAGTGTATCTCCAATAATTTTGTATGGCTGGGATTGAAACCGAATTTTTCGACGTTCCGCTTTGGAAGCTTCAGGCCGAAAGGTTTGGGTTTGGAGATAAATGATTATATCCCCGTACCACGGATCTACAGTACTGATAAGAAACAAAGATTCGTCCGCAATGGACTCTTCTGCCACAGTCTCTGTGTCAGCACTCGGGAAATCACACATCAATTCCGCAAAAACTAAGGATTTCTTAGACTTGGACTTCTCGAACTCCAAGTCGAACTCTTGCAGGATGACAATCCATTTAGAGTACTTGCCCCCTAGCAGTTGTTTTGTCAAAATATAAATCATAGGGTTGCAATCCGAAATAACTGTAGTTTTGCGGAGAAGAATGTAGTGACGGAAACGCTGGACAGCTTGAACGGCTGCCAGGGCCAATTTCTCCACATGCGAATATTTTAGCTCAGTGGGATTCAAGGTCCTACTAAGATAATATATCACATGCTCTGCTCCGAATTCATCTTCTTGAACTAACACCATTCCAATGGTGGAATGCGAAGCTGCGAGGTATAAGAAGTAGTCCTGGTTGTAGTTGGGAGGATGCAATAACGGTGCATGGGTCAACGCGTGTTTAAGTGCATCAAAAGATTGTTGGGCAATCTCGTCCCAAAAGAATTGTGTGTTCTGTTTCAACAACCGTGTAAAACCTTTAGTGACCTCGGCGTAGTTTGGGATGAATCGGCGTAAAAAGTTCGCTTTCCCTTGCAAACTTTGGAGTTGGCGCAAACTCGAAGGAGGAGGCAATTTGATGATAGCCTCGACTTTCGAGGGATCGACGCGAATGCCGGCTTTTGAAACAACAAATCCCAGCAATCGACCTGTTTCTATACAGAAAACACACTTGTGGGGATTCAACCGAATTCGATAATGCCTACACCTCATAAAGATTGCTCGTAGGTGGACAAGGTGATCAGCTCGATGTAAAGAATGAGCAGGCAAATCATCGAGATAGGGTTGCACAATGTGCTTGATGTCATGAAATGCATAAGACATCGCCCGTTGAAAAGTAGCGCCGGCATTCTTAAGCCCAAAAGGTAATTTGCAATAAGCAAATGTCCCCCATGGACAAATGAATGCCGTTTTTGGTTGGTCGGCAGGTAGAATATTGATTTGATTATAGCCTGAGAAACCATCCATGAAGGAAAACATTTCACTTCCGGCACAATCATCAATAATTTGATCGATATAAGGCGTAGGATAGTTGTCTTTTGGACAAGCTCGATTGATATCCCTATAGTCGATACAGATTCTTATTGTTCCTTGTTTTTTATTGACGGGAACAATATTCGATACCCAATCCGTTAACGGGATCGGATAAATGAAACCTGCTTTCAACAGCTTTTCGACTTCTGCTTTAATCGCAGCCGCTTTTCGAGGGTGAATCTGACGCAACCGTTGCCGAATGGGTTTAGCATCCGGGTAGGTTTTGATTTCATGAACAACAATGGCAGGATCGATTCCCGGCATTTCCTCGTAAGACCAGGCAAACACGTCGCGGAATTCTTGGAATAGGGCCTTGTAAGTTTGGATTTCTTCTTCTGTACATGCGGCACCTATATGAATGTTTTCCTCGATTCCGGGCTTCACTGAAATATCAATGGGAATAGTACGAGAAATATTCCCTAAATTCAACTCTGAATCAGAATGTTTCGTTGGATCCTGAGCGTCTTTGACATATTCAGCGGTAAAGATAGATGAAAAATCATTTTCAAATGCATCATCCTTAGGTAAAAACGAAGATCTGTGATGGAGATCCTCCCATGGTAGATCATCTACACTTAGGATTTCGCGAAGTTGTTCGTCAGATGACACGACTTCGGGAAACGTTATCCGTTCTAAGGGTGAGGTGAAAAGTGATTCTTCACTGACCACATTCATTTGGTCGACTTCGGTTGAATGAAAGTCGGTAAAAGACATAAGAGCTTCATAAGCAATTTCATACGGACTCAACGGCATAACATCACCGAATGAGTCTATCTCAGAGTCAGATGGAACATACCAAGGATCATCATAAATAATGTTTTCTGACGTGATCATATGAATTGTTGCAAACGAAGGTTCTACGCTGAGTGGAGGGAGAGGAAAAGTTCCCAGTAAACCGGAATCCTTAACTAAACCTACACCAACGTCCTTATAAGGGATTGTCGTCTTACCAACATGTTGGATACTCTCTGAAGAGGCTGGGTCGGATGAAAAGTATGTCAGCTGATCAATAGTCACGATCTTACCGTTATGTGGAAACTTAATTACTCTGAAGACCGATGAAACGACCGCTGTCATAGCATATGACCAACTTCGACCCAAAAGAAGGTTGTAGTCTAGAGGGGCATCAACCACTTCCACATCCAGACTAACGGTTTTACCTTCAACCCCTATAGGCAATTCTTGTAGAATACCAAACGGACGGAACCCACGGCCATCAAAGGCCTTAAGGATGGTGGGGGATTGGTTCAACGAAGGAGAACCAAGCGATCTCCAACATTGAATCGACATAATACACGTAGAAGCTCCCTCATCAATCACAGTCCGATGAATAGGCCTGTTTTTGACTATCACTGGAATTTGGAAAGCCATTTGATGGGGGAGACGTGGTGTACTATTTTCTAGATCAAAGATCATTAGGTTCGGGTCCTGAACATCGACAGCTCCGATAGCCGACAAAAGCAATTTCCGTTGTGCTGGGCATGATTGCAGCACTTCGAGTGCCGACATTGCTGAAGGTGAAACAGCTAAGTCCTCAACAATGTTGTAATTCTGGGCTGCTCTCGCATGTGGATTGAAAGCAGACCTTCGAAGTACACCCTTGGCGGGCGGCTTAATCACTAAGTCTGGGTTAGGTTTTTCGATCTGTAGTGGATCGGAACCAGGAGCTGAGGTTGATGGGTTAGAGTGAGAAGATTCTGCTTCCTTGCCATCAACAGGAGCCTTACTACCATAATCTTGCGATCGAGTCGCAATCCTCACATGAGACATCATCAAAATGGGTTCTTCACTGGCATTCGAAGAAGAACCTATCATCTTATTTTCCTGCTCCGGAAATGGATTTTTTAACACAGCAGGAGTGGGAGAACCTTTGACTATTTTCACTACCTCGGCCCGATGAGGGCAGTCTCTCGTAAAATGATCCTCTTCACAAATGAGACAAGGATATCGAGGTTTGCGCTTTTCGTCATTGGTTTCCGACTTTTCATTTTTCTCCTTTGGAGCCTTGTCTGCTTTAGCCTTCTTCTTTCCTTTCTTCTTTCCACCGTTTTTTGGTTTGGCCGTAGATGACTCTACAGCGTGAATATCGGCGGTAAGTTCAGGAGAAGACTCTCCTGTCGGGGAATCAGGCAAAGTGATAATTGGAGTAGTTGAAGCCTTGGAAGACTTCTTCTTGCTCTTTGTAGTCACGATACCAATCATACCATCAGCGGCATGAGATCCCGAAGGAGCAGCAGCGATTTGGTTCGACTTTGGAAGATCCGGAATCTTCTCGTGTAATGTACCCGACTGAGTGTAAACTAAGTCAAGGTATTGTGCCTGAGCAATGACTTGCTCCTCAGTAACTACTCCGGCCTTAGCTACATCTTCAGTAATTCTTGGTAATAATGATTTAACAAACCATTCAGCTAAGATTTGGTCCGGGATAAAAACTTTCACTAATCTTCTTCGACGTCTCCACTCATGGATGTGATCAGAAATATACGTGGAGGTCGATTGTTTTAGTGAAGTTAATAACTCTGTACCGTTATCGTATCTGACTGGTAACTGAAAATGAGTTAAGAACGAGGTAGCTAACTGGCTAAAATTGTAAAAAGAGGCCCGTGGTAACTCAATGTACCACTTGGCCGCGAGACCAATGAGTGTACGCTGAAAAAGACGTAAACGGATCGAATCATCCGAGATGGAATTTGAAGCACACCAGAGGTGGTAAGTCATCACGTGATTGGACGGATCCTCTCCAGACTTACCTTCGAACTTGGGTATATCGCTGGGCAACTTATTTGGCATTGGCGGCCAGAACGGAAGATATTGAATTGGATCGTTCGTTAGGCGCGTCAAGTCTGGTAAATCCAAAGTCGCGATAAACGGTAACTGCCGGTTAGGATCTCTAAAACTCTGGGTCACAATACCAGCCCCAGGAGGAGGATATCCAGGATAACTAGGAACAGGAGTCGCATTTGGGATATTATATCCTCCTGGAAAACCAGGATTAACCGGACCGTACTGGGGTTGCTGAGGTTGTTGATAAGTGTACCCAGGATACGGTTGATACTGGTAAACCGGTTGTTGGGCAGCTTGCCCAGGTTGATACTGTCCCTGGTACGGAGGTTGAACAAATTGAGGTTGAGTAGTAACAACCGTACTTGTACCAGGTTGGCCTACAGGCATCTGGACTGTGGTTTGAATCGTAGATCCAGACAACGGTACAGATGTCTGAGGAGTGGTTACAGGGACAGTAGAAACCGGAGCTGTCGATACTCCAGAAGTAAGTATGGTAGATGTGGCGGTAGTTGCTGCAGCCGTGTGAGGTGGAGTACCAGGTGCAATTGGCGGCTGAGTAACTACCGAAGTTACAGGGGTCTGAACACTTGACTGGACAGGTTGCGGTTGCTGGGGTGGACCAGGAACTACAGGTTGTCCTGCTTGAGGTACCGACTGTATACTTGGTTGCGACATCTGTTGACCCTGTGACGGATCCCACACTAACATTCCAGGGTACTGACCCGTAACAGGTTGAGGATACTGAGATCCATAGCCGGATTGAGGATAGGGTTGATAATTGTAAGGTGCAGTCCCATATGATTGCCCTTGAGGTGGTTGATAACTTTGACCAGAGTATTGACCCGTAGGTTGATAACCTTGAGGTAAATACAGGTACTGGGGTTGACCTTGACCTTGAGGTTGGTATCCTTGAGGTTGATACCCTTGGGGTTGATACCCTTGGGGTTGCCATCCTTGAGGTTGCCATCCTTGAGGTTGATATTGATACTGAGGTTGACTTTGGGGTACATATTGAGGCTGGGGTTGACCTTGAGGTATGTATTTCCCATAGGAGCGTACTGACCTTGAGGTTGCCCCCCAGACACGAATGAAGTACCTTGAGGTTGCCCCCCAGGCATTAACGAAGGTTGCCCCCCAGGCGGTAATTGGCCACCTTGAGGTTGGGTAACGGGAACTGAACCTGACATCATGTAAATGTCACCTATACTCAATGGTACATTACCACTGTTTCCAACTAATAACCCATGATCAATGGGTTGAGGAGATGCTCCCGCAAAGGTACCAGAAAGAGATTGATACCCAGTAGGAACAGAAGGACCGCCATGTAAAAAAGATTCAGGACTTTGCGTAAACACAGATGACTGACCAGACATATTTACAGGAGTATGAATTCCTCTAGGTGGAAAAGGAGTACGAGGTGTAGAAAAACCTACTGAGTTGTCTAAAAAATTGGTTAACGCAAGGTACCAAGAAGTACTTCTAGGAGGACTGTAAAAGATGGATTCACGCTCCCTTAGATCAAGAGTAATTTGATCTTCAGGATCAAAGACGCCTATTTCTTCCTCTGGAACAAGTTCTTCTATAGCAATTAAACCAACAGGAAGATTTTCGGTGATAATTCTTTCTATTCTTGGTGAATCAGGAACACTAGGAGTTGGAGTAACAGGTTCGGAAATTTCAGGTTCTTCGCCTGTTTCACTGGCAGATGAAAAACTACCAGCAAGCTCGGAAACTGTAACAGTTTCGGGATTGTAACCTGTTTCTAAACTTTGGTAATCTGGATGGACTACCAAGGAAGATTCTCCTTCTTCAGGTGAACCTACTCTACTGTCACTAGGAGGAGTTACAAGGACCTTTAACCCTTCGTACTGACCCGGAATGTCTTCAGGAGATTCACCCCGCGATTTACGGAGTTTTCTTAACAAATCTATTCCGGTAACAATCTCAGGAGACTTGCCCCGAAGTCGACGGGACTGTCTCGGTAATTCCGCCACAATTAAAGATTTTTAACTACAACACACGAAAACAAAGTAAAAATTTCAAATCAAACCACCTAAAGTCTTCTAAAGAAGCAAACAAATTTGAAGCACACGCCTAAAGAATCTAGAGCGTCAAACCAAACAAAAACAGTATCTTCCGGACCAAAAGCGCTAGTTGGTGATTAGGTCCAACCTCGCAGGATTCAGTACAGAAATGGCGGGTGGAACAGTTACGCCGACAACCTGCTTAATGAATAGACTGGACCAAGTTCCTCCACTTTAACCGTCTCGAAGTGAAGTGAACCCCCCAGAAAATCCAAGTGAGTATAGCCGACGTCTGCTCCAGGTACAGTGGGACCTTCCCTCCACCGTCACCTTGGGTAGAATCCTAGAGATTATGGTCACTAAGGTTACCAACACAACAATTACACCTGGGGGAACAGTCTAAACTCCGACAGCACGCAAGGGCAGAGTAACAAGCTCAATCCCCTTACCGGCTCCTTGACAGTAATCCAAGGTTTACCGATAAGTGACCCCTGGCTCCTCGACAATGGTTAATCCGAGGTTTACCGTTTGTAATACGTACTGTCTGGCGTCGTTCCCAACGAGGGAGGAATGATCCCCTCACTGGTTCGGACACGAGCTCGTGCTTCTCCTTTAAGAGGAGCTTTCCCAGAGTGTAAATGTAACAATTGGATTTGATTCTATCACAAGATCGACTACTTGTTTGTTTTACTGCCTTGGAGAGTTAAGTACTCACCTACTCCAAGACACTAGCCTAAGCTATGTTGGTGCTTTAGAGCCCTAGAAAAAATAAAAATTACTAGATTGATTTTAATTTAAGCGTTACTTTTAAGGTTGTTTCTTAAGTCAAAAGGTGATGGAAGTGAAACTAGTGGTGTGTTGACTCGACTCGAAACCACTACAAAATGCACCTAGGATGATTTACCCACTACTTTACTTTTTCGATGAATTGCTTAACTAAAAAGTTGAGAGAATGCAATCTTTATAAAAGCAACTTCTTAATTGAAGACAATCAAAGAAACAATTCGTTTGTCTTTTCCAAGCATAAAAACATGACCGCTCTTTACATGCACGAAAAAACTCTTTTCCTCTTTCAAAAACAAAAAGCTACTTGAAACAAGACTTTTTAAAGAAGATGTTTTTTGTATTTTTCTTTTAATAAAGCAAATAAATCTAATATAACCAAAAATCAATCTTAACGACTATTAAAATCTACGAAAATTCACTCATAAGCAAACTAAAAGGCAAATTTATTCTAAGCAATCTTAACGAGGCCAAAACTAACAATGATTATTCTAAGGTGTTTTACTTGATCACAATCAAATCAAGGACTAGCTTATTGCAGAACCAAAAACTAGCCAAAACAAAACTCTAATCTTTTTGTTCTTTTTGTAAAATGGAAATCAATACTTTATAAACAAGTAATTCGAAATTTGACCCAAAACAACTTAAATGGCAAGCTGCTCACACAAGGAGACTTTACGACAGGCCCGACTTCTAAGAAGGCTGACTAACCAGAGAGATCTAAGGCTGGACAACTTTCTACTGTCAAAGTCACTACAGAACCTATCCAAAAATCAAACCCTAGGTCTAAACTTCGTTGAAATCCACTAAAACACTCAAAGCTCACAAAACAAGTTCAGGTGAAAATTTTTGACAGGGTACTAAAGGATCTGGGCAGAAAACACTAAGAAAAATCAAAATCTAAAAGCAATTAAAGCAAAAATGGAATTTTCCTAAATTTTACAGGAAGACACAAGCAACCCGTTATAACAGGTGCGGGCCCGCTCTGTGCAAACGGCAACAGTGCGTCCAAAGACGCACTGTGCAGTACTCAGAGGGTGCGTCCTTCTGGAAAAATGAAGAAAAACCAAATCTAACTAAATCTAAAGCTAAGCCACCCAAATACTAATTCTCACAGTCAAAAACCAGAAAATAAAAATGATTTTCTCAGAGCAAAGTTCACACAAAGGAAAAGACTCTCTCATTAATGGATTCCCCAGTGGAGTCGCCAATTTGTCATGGCGGAAAAAGTCGTTTGTGCGGACACAACTGACCTCCCTAGGAGTCTAGACTCTCTAGCGACAAACAAGACAAAATGGAGTGATCTTTCTCTAAATATACCTTTTAAAACATGAAAACTACAAGTGTTTAGGCTTACCTTATTCCAAAACATTGTTGTTGTAGTCCGTCCTTGCCGATCCGGATGAGCTCCTCCTTCATGTCAATTCCTGCAACCACAAACAATCAAACAATTACCAAGCACTTGTATTTCATATAATAAAACATATATTCAACATGCAGACCAAGGAACACATGAAATAACTCATTAACACAAGCTATTGAGAAAAATAAACCAGTTTGTATTAATAACGAAACAAGAAACTCTTACAACCTGGCCTTGGTGTTGTGCAAGTTCCTCCCAGGGTCCATCAAGGGTTTTCCTCTACTTTGACAAAGCTCACCCACTTCCAAGTAGAATCAAGCAAAGACAATCTCTCCTCACAAGGTTCTAAATGGGAGTCCTAATTCCTGCAGCGTTTACCCAAAGAAAATGTATAGCTCTAACCTCTCCTCCCTCTGGCTCAATGTCTTTATTTATAGTGCTGTAAAGAGGTTATTCAGGTCCACCATCAATGGGATAATCCCCCTCTTTGGGTGGGATAGCTCCCTTATTGATGGGATAAGTTCCCCCTTAATAGAGATACATGAACCAACTGGAGGCGCATCCATTTCATCAAACCGACCTCTAGAAGGTTCTAGAAGTAACCACAAGTAACTTTTTTAAGATGAAACTCGCGCATTTTGCCTTTTACAGAAGGACGCACCTGTCCCTTGACATACAGAGCGTCCATGGACGCAGCTTTTGTGAACATGGTGAGCGTCCCCGCAGGTAAGGCTAGAGAGAACCTGCGACCCCAGAGATAAACATATTTTTTTACAAGACTTTCTCTCTTCTTTGAGTTTGAGATGGATAGCAGAGGCATAAGAGTTGCCTAAGAGGGTAGCATGACTGTTGATTTGAGCCATACTAACTGTAAGTAGTCATGGTGACATTTTTTAGTGTAACAATGGGCCCCCGCATGACCGAAACGAAGCAGCAAGGGAGAGCTAGGCAAAGGAGCAGCAAGAACATGCACAAAGCCAACCTCGGGCCACAACTTAGAATTTTTCATACGGGCTCGTTGGCCCGTGTGCACCCTCGCACGAACGAATTCGCATGGGCGCCTGAACGACCGAAACGAAGCCACAAGGGAGAGCTGGGCAAACGAGCTGCACGAACGTGCACAAAGCCAACCTCGGGTCACAACTTAGCATTTTTGATACGGGCTCGTTCGCCCGGGCACGCCCTCGCTCGAACGACCCGCCCGAACGAGTTCACACGGGCGCCCTCAAATGACCCGCCCGAATGATTTTGCATGGGCGCCCAAACGACCGAAACGAAGCGACAAGGGAGAGCCGGGAAAACGAGCTGCACGAACGTGCACAAAGCCAACCTCGGGTCACAACTTAGCATTTTTGATACGGGCTCATTCGCCCAGGCGCGCCCTCGCTCGAACGACCCGCCCGAACGAGTTCACACGGGCGCCCTCAAACGACCCGCCCGAACGACCAAAACGAAGCGACAAGGGAGAGCCGGGCAAATGAGTTGCACATACGTGCACAAAACCAACCTCGGGTCACAACTTAGCATTTTTTATACGGGCTCGTTTGCCCAGGCGCGCCTTCGCCCGAACGACCCGCCCGAACGAGTTCACACTAGCGCCCTCAAACAACCCGCCCGAATGACCGAAACGAAGCGACAAGGGAGAGCCAGGAAAACGAGCTACACGAACGTGCACAAAGCCAACCCCGGGTCACAACTTAGCATTTTTGATACGGCGCACCCTCGCCCGAACGACCCCCACGAATGAGTTCACGCGGGCACCCTCAAACAACCCGCCCGAACGACCGAAACGAAGCGACAAGGGAGAGTCGGGAAAACGAGCTGCACAAACGTGCACAAAGCCAACCTCGGGTCACAACTTAGCATTTTTTATATGGGCTCGTTCGCCCGGGCGTGCCCTCGCCCGAACGACCCGCCCGAACGAGTTCACACGGGCGCCCTCAAACGACCCACCCGAATGACCGAAATGAAGCGACAAGGGAGAGCCGGGAAAACAAGCTGCATGAACGTGCACAAAGCCAACCTCGGGTCACAACTTAGCATTTTTGATACGGGCGCACCCTCGCCCAAATGACCCGCATGAACGAGTTCACGCGTGCGTCCTCGAACGACCTGCCCGAACGATCGAAACGAAGCGACAAGGGAGAGTCGGGCAAACGAGCTGAACGAACATGCACAAAGCCAACCTCGAGTCACAACTTAGCATTTTTGATACGGGCTCGTTCGACCGGGTGCGCCTTCGCCCGAACGACCCGCCCGAACGAGTTCACGCGAGCGCCCTCAAAGGACCCGCCCGAACGACCCAAACGAAGCGACAAGGGAGAGCCGGGCAAACGAGTTGCACAAACATGCACAAAGCCAACCTCGGGTCACAACTTATCATTTTTTATATGGGCTCGTTCGCCCGGGCGCGCCCTCTCACGAACGAGTTCACGCGGGCGCCCTCAAACGACACGCCTGAACGACCGAAATGAAGTGAGAAGGGAGAGCCGGGCAAATGAGCTGCACGAACGTGCACAAAGCCAACCTCGGGTCACAACTTAGCATTTTTGATACGAGCGAGCCCTCGCCCGAACGACCCGCATGAACGAGTTCACACAGGCGCCCTCAAACGACCGCCCCAACGACTGAAACGAAGCGACAAGGGAGAGCCAGGCAAACGAGCTGCACGAACATGCACAAAGCCAACCTCGGGTCACAACTTAGCATTTTTGATACGGGCTCGTTCGCCCGAGCGCGCCCTCGCCCGAACGAGTTCACACGGGCACCCTCAAACGACCCGCCCAAACGACCGAAACGAAGCGACAAGGGAGAGCCGGGCAAACGAGCTGCATGAATGTGCACAAAGCCAACCTCGGGTCACAACTTAGCATTTTTGATACGGGCTCGTTCGCCCTGGCGCGCCCTCGCCCGAACGACCCACCCGAACGAGTTCACACGGGCACCCTCAAACGACCCGCCCGAACGACCGAAACGAAGCGACAAGGGAGAGCCGGGCAAACGAGCTGCACGAACATGCACAAAGCCAACCTCGGGTCACAACTTAGCATTTTTGATACGGGCTTGTTCGCCCAGGCACGCCCTCGCCCGAACCACCCGCCCGAACGAGTTCACGCGGGCGCCCTCAAACGACCCGCCCGAACGACCCAAACAAAGCGACAAGGGAGAGCCGGGCAAATGAGCTGCACGAACGTGCACAAAGCCAACATCGGGTCACAACTTAGCATTTTTGATACGGGCTCGTTCACCCCGGCGCACCCTCGCCTGAACGACCCGCCCGAACGAGTTCACACAGCGCCCTCAAACGACCCGCTCGAACGATTTCGCATGGGCGCCTGAATGACTGAAACGAACCGACAAGGAAGAGTCAGGCAAACGAGCAGCACGAATGTTCACAAATCCAACCTCGGGTCACAACTTAGCATTTTTGATATGGGCTCATTCGCCTGGGCGCGCCCTCGCCCGAATGACCCCCCCAAATGAGTTCACACGGGCGCCCGAAAACGACCCGCCCGAACGATTTTGCATGGGTGCTCGAACGACCGAAACGAACCGACAAGGGAGAGCCGGGCAAACGAGCTGCATGAACGTGCATAAAGCCAACCTCGGGTCACAACTTAGCATTTTTCATACAGCCCTCGCCCGAACGACTCACCCAAACGAGCTCACACGGGCGCCCTCAAACGACCCGCCCGAACGAGTTCACACGGGCGCCCTCAAACGACCGCCCGAACGACCGAAACGAACCGACAAGGGAGAGCCGGGCAAACGAGCTGCACGAACGTGCACAAAGCCAACCTCGGGTCACAACTTAGCATTTTTGATACGGCCCTCGCCCGAACGACCCGCCCGAACGAGTTCACACGGGCGCCCTCAAACGACCCGCCCGAACGACCCGCCCGAACGAGTTCACACGGGCGCCCTCAAACGACCCGCCCGAACGACCCGCCCGAACGAGTTCACACGGGCGCCCTCAAACGACCCGCCCGAACGATTTTTCATGGGCGCCCGAACGACCGAAACGAACCGACAAGGGAGAGCCGGGCAAACGAGCTGCATGAACATGCACAAATCCAACCTCGGGTCACAACTTAGCATTTTTGATACGGCCCTCGCCCGAATGAGCTCACGCGGGTGCCCTCAAACGACCCGCCCGAACGACCCACCCGAACGACCCGCCCGAATGACCCACCCGAACGACCTGCCCGAACAAGCTCACACGGGCGCCCTCAAACGACCCGTTCGAACGACCCACCCGAATGACCCGCCCGAACGAGTTCACACAGGCGCCCTCAAACGACCCGCCCGAACGACCGAAACGAACCGACAAGGGAGAGCCAAGCAAACGAGCTGCACGAACGTGCACAAAGCCAACCTCGAGTCACAACTTAGCATTTTTGATATGGCCCTCGCCCGAACGACCCGCCCGAACGAGTTCACACGGGCACCCTCAAATGACCCGCCCGAACGAGTTCACACGGGCGCCCTCAAACGACCCACCCGAACGATTTTGCATGGGCGCCCGAACGACCGAAACGAACTGACAAGGGAGAGCCGGGAAAACGAGCTGCACGAAGGTGCACATAGCCAACCTCGGGTCACAACTTATCATTTTTGATACGGCCCTCGCCCGAACGACCCGCCAAACGAGTTCACACGGGCGCCCTCAAACGACCCGCCCTGTAAGGACCTTGCAATCCGGGTAGGAGTGCGACGGGCAAACTCCCCTTCACACGGCGGCTGAACGGTGGGCGCGACCTGGGTAGGCACACACGATGGTGGGCGGGCGCCCTTGCACGACGGGCAGGCGCCCCGTGCACGATGGGCGCAGGTCTACACGGGCGGGTCACCCGACGAGTTAAACAAAACGGACGAGTCACCCGGCGGCATAACGAGTTGACGGGCGCGGGCCTACATGGGTGAGTCACCCGACAGGGTGACGAGTTGATGAGCGTGGGCCTACACGGGCGAGTCACCCGACAGGGCGATGAGTTGATGAGCGCGGGTCTGCACGGGCGAGTCACCCGGCGGGGCGACGAGTTGATGAGCGCGGGTCTGCACAGGCGAGTCACCCGGCGGGGCGACGAGTCGATGAGCGCGGGTCTGCATGGGCGAGTCACCCGGTGGAGCGGCGAGCTGGGAACGAGGGAGCGCGTTTATAACAGCGGCGAGCTGGGCATGGGCGAGCGCGGATATAACAGCGGCGAGCTGGGCACGGGCGAGCCAACCGATGGAGCGGCGAGCTGGGCGCGGGCAAGCGCGGATGTAACAGCGGTGAGTAGACACGACACAACGATGGGCGGGCGCCTCGGGCGGGCGACCCGTGAACGATGGGCGGGCGCCCCGGCGGGCGACCTGTGCACGACGGGTGGGCGACCCGACCCTGCGACAAACAGCCGAGCTGATTGCGACGAACAACCGAGCTGTGATTTTACACTTAGTGCGAAATAAGAAAAAGGGCCAAAGCCTTATACCTTTGAAATGGAGGCTTTGCCAAAGGCAAAGGCCGACTTGCAAATATGTTAAGGCAGGGGCTTGTACATGAGTTTTGTGGGGTTGGCCCAAGGGCTTGACACCCCTTCACCAAAGGCAAGCAAGCGTATATATTAGAGGACGCAAGGCTTCATTTGGAAAGCAAGCACAATGCACTTACATCTCTCTCTTGGAACTGCAAAGGGGTAAAACAGGGCGCAAAAAGAGAAGTGCGCATAGCTCATGTGCTTCTCTTGGAGGTGCAGTCTTTACCGGAAGTCGAAGTTTGGTAGAGGTACGAGTTGGACCGAATTGTGTGCAGAGCCGATTTGGAGGAGTTCTGGTGTCTCGGGTGAGCACCCTCCTACCGTGTGTGGTTACACATGATTGTAAAAGACTGATTGTAAATAATTCTAAGTGTTGGCCTTGGATTTTTCCAGGCACACTTGTATGATGTATTATTGAAGGTTTTCCTAATATATTATTATCGGGCAGACTTGTTCGGGAGTTGCCCCTCCCTCCATATTGTGTGCAATTGTTATGTTCTCGGTTTAATTGCATATTGGTTAATGAACATGTATGAAGATTAATGCATTTTACTTGGTTGAGAAAAACAAATTAAGTGTATTAATGTGGAAAGGCGTAGTCCATGTGCACGAGTATTGTTAAAAAGAAAGTGTACGGTGGTGCCACACCTCGCCGGGCACAGTTGGAAGACTACCGTAGACTTGGGGGCGTGACAGGTGGTATCAGAGCAGGGTTGCTCATGGAACAAGGTTCAGGTGTTGAAGCATATCAGAGCTCGAGGGCAAGGTTGCTCACACACTTTGATCGACAGTAACAAGGGTCGGTTCTATTGCAAGGAACTTGGTAAAGATGTCTCTCTTGGAAAAATTGGGTTATGCTACTATGGAAGAATTTGAAGAAGAAATACTTGAAGAGTCAAGAAAATTAAAACAAGAATTTACAGATTGTGGCAAAAGGTTATCTGAAACGAGAGGTGCTCTTCATGCCTTGATAGAAAAGGGGACCTCGGACCTGGATGAGGAAGAAGCCCTTCAACTTGCAAAGGAAGGAATCTTACTTGAAACAGAATTCAAGGGGCTTGGAATAAGACATGCTTTGAATCGAAAAAAGAAGGATTGCTTAATCCTTGAAAGACAACTCAAGGCTTTAAAGGAAGAAATCGAATTTAGAGAAAAGCGAAAAGGAAGAAGTGGGGAAGGAACCTCACGAACACAAGAACACTTAGTGATAGAAGTCTCTTCTGATGATCTTCATGATGAAACTGCAGATGAAGCAAGCCTGAGTGCTACTTCAAAGATAGGGATTGATGAAGGTTGTGAAAAGAGAGATCCAGAAAGAAACAGGTTGGAGTATGTTCAGATGAAGGTTGGAGGTGCTGATGTACTTACTATGGTGGATAGTGGGGCTTCACACAACTTCATGAGTGAAAATACTGCAAGAAGAATTGGGCTGAAATTTGTACCAGTAAAAGCACAAATGAAGACAGTGAATTCTCCTCCTATGGGAATTCTTGGTATGGCTGAAAAAGTGGACACTACACTTGGTGAATGGACCGGAAAGGTGGACTTCACTATAGTGCGGATTGATGACTATGAAGCTGTATTGGGGATGGAGTTCATGAAACAATTTGAAGCTATGATTGTACCACATTTGAGGAAACTCTTCATTTATGATGGGAAGGAAGATGTACCCATTGGTGTTCCAACCATTGGTGTGACAAAACCTGATCATAAGTTAGGAGGAATGCAAATGGAGGACATGGAAAAGATGAGCAAGCGGTTGTCTACTGTTGAGGCAAAGCTTGGGGAACAGTCATTGGTCATCAGATCACTTTCAGATGGCATCTTGGACTTATCAAGAAGGCTAGAGTTAGTGGAAGACGATGATGATGATGTTGATGAGGTATATGTGAGGCCGAATATCCAGAAGGAAGATCGGGAAGCATATCTACAAAGAATGGAGGTTGAGGATCCTGACAGATGGATTGAGCTGATTAGTGAGGGAGAGCCTTCAGGCTCTTCTCCCTCCACATCTTCTTAGATGATAAAGAAGATGGGGCTCATTGTTAAGCTGCTCATGGCAGTGAGCCCTTAAATATGTATGAGCAGGTATGATGGTGTAGGGATGGCTTGTCATCAAGCATCATGACATGCGGCAGAAAGATGGGGTTTCCATGGATCTGAGCATGGAATTATAGTGATGGGTGTTAACACATGGATGAGGTGTGTAACACTTGTTGGCATTACATGGGCAGTTTGGCACATGGAGTTGATGACCTAATGGAGACAGAACCTTATATATGTTACAGTGATGTTTGCCTTATATGGGGTAGATCTACATTATGGTTGATTACAATCTTGGTAGAAAGCTACTAGGATGATATGTTGTCGAGGTCGACAACGTTTTCGAGTGGAGGAGGATGTAAGGACCTCGCAATCCGGGCAGGAGTGCGATGGGCAAACTCCCCTTCACACGGTGGCTGAACAGTGGGCGCGACCCGGGTAGGCACACACGACGGTGGGCGGGCGCCCCTGCACGACGGGTGGGTGCCCCGTGCACGATGGGCGCAGGTCTACACGGGCGGGTCACCCGACGAGTTAAACAAAATGGACGAGTCACCCGGCAGCATGACGAGTTGACGGGCGCGGGCCTGCACGGGTGAGTCACCCGACAGGGCGACGAGTTGATGAGCGTGGGCCTGCAAGGGCGAGTCACCCGACAGGGCGACGAGTTGATGAGCGCGGGTCTGCACGGGCGAGTCACTCGGCGGGGCGACGCGTTGATGAGCGCGGGTCTGCACGGGCGACTCACCCGGCGGGGCGACGAGTCGATGAGCGCGGGTCTGCATGGGCGAGTCACCTGACGGAGCGGCGAACTGGGCACGGGCGAGCGCGGTTATAACAGCGGCGAGCTGGGCACGGGTGAGTGCGGATATAACAGCAGCGAGCTGGGCACGGGCGAGCCAACCGACGGAGCGGCGAGCTGGGCGCAGGCAAGCGCGGATGTAACAGCGGCGAGCGGACACGACAGAACGATGGGCGGGCGCCCCAGAGGGCGACCCGTGAACGATGGGCGGGCGCCCCGGCGGGCGACCTGTGCACGACGGGCGGGCGACCTGACCCTGCGACAAACAGCCAAGCTGATTGCGACGAACAGCCGAGCTGTGATTTTACACTTAGTGCGAAATAAGAAAAAGGGCCGAAGCCTTATACATTTGAAATGGAGGCTTTGCCAAAGGCAAAGGCCGACTTGCAAATATGTTAAGGCAGGGGCTTGTACATGAGTTTTTGGGGGTCGGCCCAAGGGCTTGACACACCTTCACCAAAGGCAAGCAAGCGTATATATTAGAGGACGCAAGGCTTCATTTGGAAAGCAAGCACAACGCACTTACATCTCTCTCTTGGAACTGCGAAGGGGTAAAACAGGGCGCAGAAAGAGAAGTGCGCATAGCTCATGCGCTTCTCTTGGAGGTGCAGTCTTTACGGGAAGTCGAAGTTTAGCAGAGGTACGAGTTGGACCGAATTGTGTGCAGAGCCGATTTGGAGGAGTTCTGGTGTCTCGGGTGAGCACCCTCCTACCATGTGCGGTTACACATGATTGTAAAAGATGGATTGTAAATAATTCTAAGTGTTGGCCTTGGATTTTGCCAGGCACACTTGTATGATGTATTATTGAAGGTTTTCATAATATATTATTATCGGGCAGACTTGTTCGGGAGTTGCCCCTCCCTTCATATTGTGTGCAATTGTTATGTTCTCGGTTTAATTTCATATTGGTTAATGAACATGTATGAAGATTAATGCATTTTACTTGGTTGAGAAAAACAAATTAAGTGTATTAATGTGGAAAGGCGTAGTCCATGTGCACGAGTATTGTTAAAAAGAAAGTGTACGGTGGTGCCGGACCTCGCCGGGCACGGTTGGAAGACTACCGTAGACTTGGGGGCGTGACACGCCCGAACGAGTTCACATGGGCGCCCTCAAACGACCCGCCCGAACGAGTTCACATGGGTGCCCTCAAACGACCCGCCCGAACGACCCACCCGAACGACCCGCCCGAACGAGTTCACACGGGCGCCCTCAAACGACCCACCCGAACGACCCACCCGAACGACCCGCCCGAACGAGTTCACACGGGCGCCCTCAAACGACCCGCCTGAATGACCCACCCGAACGACCCGCCTGAACGAGTTCACACGGGCGCCCTCAAACGACCCGCCCGAACGATTTTTCATGGGCACCCGAACGACCGAAACGAACCGACAAGGGAGAGCCGGGCAAACGAGCTGCACGAACGTGCACAAAGCCAACCTCAGGTCACAACTTAGCATTTTTGATACGGCCCTCGCCCGAACGACCTGCCCGAACGAGTTCACACGGGCGCCCTCAAACGACCCGCCTGAACGACCGAAACGAACCGACAAGGGAGAGTCGGGCAAACGAGCTGCACGAACGTGCACAAAGCCAACCTCGGGTCACAACTTAGCATTTCTGGTACGGCCCTCGCCCGAACGACCCGCCCGAACGAGTTCACACGGGCGCCCTCAAACAACCCGCCTGAACGACCCGCCTGAATGACCCGCCCGAACGAGTTCCCACGGGCACCCTCAAACGACCCGCCCGAACGATTTTTCATGGGCGCCCGAACGACGGAAGCGAACCGACAAGGGAGAGCCGGGCAAACGAGCTGCACGAACGTGCACAAAGCCAACCTCGGGTCACAACTTAACATTTTTGATACGGCCCTCGCCCGAACGACTCGCTCGAACGAGTTCACATGGGCGCCCTCAAACGACCCGCCCGAACGACCCACCCGAACGACCCGCCCGAACGAGTTCACATGGGCGCCCTCAAACGACCCGCTCGAATGACCCACCCGAATGACCTGCCTGAACGACCCACCCGAACGACCCACCCGAACGAGTTCACACGGGCGCCCTCAAACGACCCGCCCGAACGATTTTGCATGGGCGCCCGAACGACCGAAACGAAACGACAAGGGAGAGCCGGGAAAACGAGCTGCACGAATGTGCACAAAGCCAACCTCGGGTCACAACTTAGCATTTTTGATACGGACCTCACCCGAACAACCCGCTCGAACGAGTTCACACGGGCACCCTCAAACCACCCACCCGAATGATTTTGCATGGGTGCCCGAACGACCGAAACGAACCGACAAGGGAGAGCCGGGCAAAAGAGCTGCACGAATGTGCACAAAGCCAACCTTGGGTCACAACTTAGCATTTTTGATACGGCCCTCGCCCGAACAACCCACCTGAACGAGTTCACACGGGCGCCCTCAAATGACCCGCCCGAACGACCCACCCTAATGACCCACCCAAACGACCCACCCGAACGACTTGCCCGAACGAGTTCACACGGGCACCCTCAAACGACCCGCCCGAACGACCCACCCGAACGACCCGCCCGAACGAGTTCACACGGGCGCCCTCAAACGACCCGCCCGAACGATTTTTCATGGCCGCCCGAATGACCGAAACGAACCGACAAGGGAGAGCCGGGCAAACGAGCTGCACGAACGTGCACAAAGCCAACCTCGGGTCACAACTTAGCATTTTTGATACGGCCCTCGCCCGAACGACCCGCCCGAACGAGTTCACACGGGCGCCCTCAAACGACCCACCCGAACGAGTTCACACGGGCGCCCTCAATCGACCCGCCCGAACGAGTTCACACGGGTGCCCTCAAACGACCCGCCCGAACGACCCACCCAAACGAGTTCACACGACAAACGAGCTGCATGAACGAGTTTACATGGGCTCCGACACATGACCAAAGCGAAGTCACAAGGGAGATTCAGGAAAACGGGCGGCACGATCGTGCACGAGGCCCACCCCCCTTCACAACTTAGCATTTTTTATATGGCCACATGTGCCCTGGGTGCCCTCACACGACACGACATGACACGACCCGACCTGTTTGCACGGGCACCCACACACGACACGTCCCGACCCGCCCGAGCGAAATTTGGGGTTTCCATGGGCGCACGACCCGAACGAAATTTCGGGGTTTCCGTGGGCGCATGACCCGAACGAAGCCACGAGGGAGCATCAGGCAAACAGGGCACACAAACCTGCAAAAGACACACAGGCGGTCACGACTTAGCATTTTTGGCATGCCCACATGTGGCCAAGCCCCACAGACGGCACGACACGGCCCGACCGGCCTTGTGCGAGCCGAGCCGACCCGCCCGAACGCGTTTGCATGGGCACCCACACATGACATGACACGACCCGACCCGAACAAAATTTGGGGTTTCCTTGTATGCACAACCCGAATGAAATTTGGGGTTTCCATGGGTGCGCGACCCGAACGAAGGCACAAGGCAACGTTGGGCAAATGGGCCACACGAACGTGTAGAAGGCACACGGGGGTCATGACTTAGCATTTTTGACACTGCCATGTGTGCCCAAGCATCCACGCACGACACGACCCGACCCGAACGAAGGCACGACGCAGCGTCGGGAAAACGGGTCGCGCGAACGTGCAGGAGGCACACGGGTGGTCACGCCCTAACATTTTTTGCACGGCCACATGTTCCTGAGCACCCACGCACGACATGGCACGACCCGACCCGACTCGACTCGCCCGAACGTGTTTGCACGAGCACCCACACACGACACGACCCAACCCACCCGAACAGAATTTGGGGTTTCCATGTGTGCACGCCCCGAATGAAATTTAGAGTTTCCATGGGTGCACGACCCGAACGAAGGCCCGAGGGAGCGTCGGGCAAACGGGTTGCACGAATGTAAAGAAGGCACACGGGCAGTGACGACTTAGAATTTTTGGCAAGACCACATGTGCCGGGGCACCCACACACGGCACGACATGACCCGACCCGCCCTGGGCGAGCCGACCCGAATCGCCCGAACGAAATTTGGGGTTTCCATGGGTGTACGACCCGAACAAAGAAGGCACATGGGCGGTCATGACTTGGCATTTTCGGCACGCCCACGTGTGCCCGCGCACCCCCACACACGGCATGGCACGGGATGACCTGGCCCGCCCGAAGGAAATTTGGGGTTTGAACGGGCGCACGACCCGAACGAAGGCACGAGGGTAGGAATATATTTGACTCTAATACATAAATATACCTGGGGTAACATGCCCTTAATATCTTCAACATTTTCTTTTGACTCTTTATAACACTTTAACATGTGCTAGGTCTATTTCAATGAGCAAGAAACTCAATGACAAATATATATATATATATATATATATATATATATATATATATATATATATATATATATATATATATATATATATATATATATATATATATATATATATCTATATATATATATATATTTATTTATTTTCCTGAATAAATACAAATATCAAAAGTACATTTATGAATACCGAACCGAGTTACACTTTCTTCAACACCCCCTCTCAACTAGGGAGGTATGCGTAAATCATTACAAGGTGTTTGGCTATTTTTCAATCTTGAATAATTCACATAAGAGAAACTGGATTGGTAACCCATCTGTTAAAGCATCATATTAGCCAACATTGTTCATAGCAAGGCCTTGACTAACAACTTTATCTCTCATAATACCAGAGCACAATGTTGGCAAAGCCAATGGCTTATAAACACCTTGGTCATTGTCTCTAAAGTTACATACCCACCCAGGTGTTCCCTGAGTATGACCTTCCAGGACAATTCTTGTCTTGGGTTCCCATCCCTCAAAGAATATCGCTCCTCTTGCCTACTCTTGTCTTGGGTGCCCTACACATCCTCAAAGAGCATTAGATGCCAAATGATTTCCCAATCCTCCCGTTATTTCTTGCCAAGTGAAGACAAGAATGTTGTGTCTATCTCTTCCCCTTGATTGGGGAAGACATGCCCAAGTTTCCTCTGACAAGGAACTTGCCCAAGCTCCTTTGTATTTGGGAACTTGTTAGAACTCCCTCTTAGCTAGGGACTTGTCCATTCATCAACTATGTCTTCTTCGTGGGTCCTTCAGTCGCTTGATCTCCTTCTTTCCTTCGATGTCATGAAGTCTTTGTTTGAACTTCTTCTTGGAAGGGTACCGGCCATCGATCACTTTCCCCCCTGGTTTGTCATGTCATTTCTCCCTTCGTGGAAATTGGCCTTCTTGATATATATCAGGGCCTTTTTGTCATCTAGCTACTCCTTTGTCACCTTGTCTATCCTTCATAACACTTATCACATGGATGCTTAGTTGTACTCGCTTGTTCCCATACTTTGATTTAGTGGCCCTTCATGTCTTCATCGTGAAATTTCTCTTCATCATGACATATTTATAGAGTTGAAACGGTTATCTGCACCTTACTATCTCCAAGGCCTTCGTAGGTGTCAAGGGTCCTTTATTTTTTTCTTCCTTTGTCAGAGTTGTCGTGCCTTCTTTCAAGAGATGTTGAGGAATCTTGTCAAATAGTTATTCTTTGTGACTGTGATGTTCTTCATTTGCTTCTTATTGGATTGATTGGTCAACCACCTTATACTCCTTATGAGAGCAATTCTTCATGTTGACCTTTACTCCACTGTAGCACATGCCTCCGAGCATGTCGTTGGTGAAAGAGATCCTTTTATTCTTGATCGTGATTCTAGAACTTTTCCCATGACCCAATCAATATATATGGCGACATGACTTAAACTTTGATGCATACATGCCTCACCTTGATTATGCTTTTATCATCGCGGCTTTATTTGATAGTTCTCCTCGATTGGTGTAGCCTTTCTCGCTTCATCTGCTCTCGCCTCTATATCATCCTCTCTTGAATCCCATAAATGGGACCCCCAATGAGACCTATACCCCCTTTGAAAGAAGACTTTAAGCAAAGAGGTTGACTTAGTCCTAGGAGGATCTTCCTTCTTTTGCTTCTTGTCGTCTTCTTTCACTTCTTGAGTTACATGAGCTTCTTCCCTTTTTCTCTTGTTGTTGTTGTCCTTCTTAAGTTTAGGAAAATCCCTTTTGTAGCGTCCATACTCTTGGCATCCAAACCGTTCGACTTTGGACATGTAGTGGCCCCAACCGATTTGTTACTTTCCTTGCAAAAAGACACTGAGGTATACTCAGAAGGGGACATATACTTACTTGATAGAGTTTGAGATGTAGTGAACTTGCTTTCTTCTTGAAGACTTGATGGCTTGCCTTCCTTAGATCTTGATGTTGTTCAAGTTTCTTTCTTCAAATGGACTTGCTTGATGACTTGACTCGTAGTGCCTTTCATTCTTCAAGATGGTGTAGCTTGATGTAGGTCCCTCTTTGATTTGTTCTTCTTGTAGGTGCCTTTATACAAGGCGTTTCTTCTTGCTTTGTAGTCTTCCATGAGGAATGATAGATGGTAGACCTTCTTGTCCTTGATGTGATTGAGACTTCTTGGCTTGACGCTTCAACCTTGCGGATGTTCTTGAGATTCCCTTTCCTTGATGTGTCACCTTAGCTCCGATACCGCGTTGAAGAATCTGGGGCAATGGGGTATAGCGGGATTCTTCTAGACTTGATAACAATTTGTGAAGCTCTTTTGCAATTTATCGTGTTATCTTAATCTTCTTCTCTTCTTATTAATGTATGTGTGTTTACTTTCATCAAACTGGTGCCAAAAACATAAGAACAAGAACACAAGATGTTGGCTCTCTGCCAGGGAAAAACCTCTCTCTCTCTCTCTCTCAGAGAGGAAAACCCTTTCGTAAATTTCCCTCATTGAAGCTTCTTATTGGTCATTGTGAAGCCCTAGACCCTTGACAATAATATCCCCCAAGCACAATTCGAGTCCTTCCTCCTCTCTGCACTTTGTTTCTTCGGCGCTTCATTCCCCGACACTCTATCCTTCTTTCAACTTTTGATAGTCCATGGTGGACTAGCTCTAGAAGAGACTCCAACCTTTGATCCTTAGCGAGATCCTTTACCAATGAAGAAACCTTCATTCTCTTGACCAACCGAGCCTTTTTCTTGATGTGAGGTTGCAGGCTCGATGTACACCAAGTTTACTGCACCTGGGGCAATTTCCATCGCGACGAGACATGGAAACCCCAAATTTCCCACACTTGGGATGCTTTCGACAAGGCGGGACATGGAATCCCTGGGTACCCCGCAATTTGGCAACCTTTGTCGAGGAGGGACTGGGAGACCCCATGTCATGCTCCTATCCTAGTGGTAGTATTTCAACCATGCATAAGCGGGTGCAGCACCGCCGTACTTTTTCCTTTTACCAATACTTGAGTACACGGTCTGCGCCTACTTCAAAACTCGGTCAATTTTCCAGTAAGTGTTCTTAACAATGCAGCGAAAATAACTTACCATAAATTTATCTTCTTCAATTATTCTTTCAACCTGTCGTGTCGTGTGGTCGTGCTGCACTGGCCCGCGGCCTGCAAGACACAACTCCACACCTGAACTGCGAACCTGTCCGCCCAAATTTCCCTTCCGCGGCGCCCAAACTCTGCCCATCGGTGCGGTCCATAGTGAGGGCGCATGGACCGCATGCAATGTGGCCTGCCTGCCCGGATGGTAACCCGCCCCGCTCTGCCTGTCCGCGCTACCAAGCCCGACCCGCCCTCTGTAATCCGCCCGCCGGTGCGGCCCTCTTACCCGCGTCCTTCTCTTCCTTCCATTTTCGCCCAACTCCTTCCTTCGCACTTGTTCTGCGATGTGGAAGTCTGAGTTCGGTGTCCCTTCATCGAACGCCATCCTCCTTGCTTATACGCATCCTTTCGCCCAAGGGCCGTGTCTCTCGAGGATAACAAGGGTCGGTTCCATCAACATGCATGCCCGGCTGACCTGCCACATAACCTCGACACGCCCCATTCCAACGAACCGCCACGTCCCTTCGTGTGCACCGTCGCACCCATGGGTCGGCTCCAACACCTCGCCGATTACACCCATCGCCGCACGTCGCACACCTGCCTGCATCTTGACTCATCCGCACGTGGTCACCTCTTTCATTCGGGCATGCAACAAGGGTCGCCCGCGCGCCTTCCGTCGGTGGCTCGCTCATCGTGCAGGTATCAAGGGGCGTGAGCCATCCCCAACATGGCGCGAGCGACATGGGAACCCCGCTGTCACGCCCCCAGGCCTACAATACTCTTTCAGCCGTACTTGGCGAGGTGCGGCGCCACCGAACACTTTCTTTTCACCAATACTTATGTTCATGGACTACGCCTAACCATTAGTCTACTTAGTTTGTTTTTCGCAACCAAGTATTATTATGTTTCCTTTATGCCAATGAACACCCATACGCATAGGCAATTATCATCAACAATTATACATGAAGAACACAATTGCACAGTGTAAAGGGAGGGGCAACTCCCTGAACAATGAGTTTGCCGAATACAATATATTATTCAACTCTACAATGTTTACGGGGCTTTACAAGTATACTTGGGAAACACCAAGTTTCATACTTAGCCAATTTTACAAATAGGCAACACCTTCGTGTGCCAACCGAGTTCCTTGCCCGAGCTGGGCGGGCGCGCCCTCACACGAGCTGCCAAGCGTACTCATCGACCGAACCTCGTTTGCCGCTGCACGACGGGCGGGTGACCTCACCCGAGTCACCCAGCGTTTCCTGTTGCACGACGGGCGGGCGACTTACCCGAGTCACCCGAGACACCTCCGCGTTTCTTCTTCCACGACGGGCGGGCGACCTACCCGAGACACCCCGTGTCACACCGAATGGCGGGTGCCTTCCTTACCCGCGCCCTCACCCGAGAACCGAACCCTGTGCGTATCGTGTGTGCTTGCCCAAGAGCGGGTGCATATATGCCTGCGCCTCTTTTGCGACTTGCTCCACTACTTCGCACTTTTTTCTTGATCACCGAATGCTCATGTTCGAATGCCCATCTTCGAATGAATGCTAAATGCTCCAACGCCTTGCCATATTTATACGAGTGGTTGGGCGAGTCGCTGCCCAGGCCGACTCGACCACCGCGTGCCAAAACGCCCTTACACGTCGCAAACTTGCCATCCGATTGCTGGT
>CM062817.1:1018407364-1018409864 GCA_031772625.1 Pinus tabuliformis
CCCGCATCGGCTAACGCCGACTGCCCATCCAAGGGGACAAGATCACCACTCGCCGACGCACGCCACGAAACATCGCTTGAGGTATTTCAGCCAACCGCACCGCACGGGGCACGAACGACCAGCTCCGCTGCTCCCTAGCATATTGCAGGGAGCGCGTTTGAATGGGATGCGATGCCCAGACAGACGTGCCCTCGACCGAGGCCTCGGGCGCAAATTGCGTTCAAAAACTCGATGATTCACGAGATTCTGCAATTCACACTAAGTATCGCATTTCGCTACGTTCTTCATCGTAACAAGAGCCGAGATATCTGTTGCCGAGAGTCGTTTCCACGTACTACCGAAAAATCGGCCACAAAACTAAATAGGGGCAACCCCCCCACAACAAATGTAAGGCCAAGGGGCAAAAGGAGGAAAAACGCACGAGAGAAAGAGAAACAAAGGTGTCTAACCCCCTCACGGGGGGAGGCTCGAACAGAGGACAATCTCCCCCAGCCCCACGCCCTCGCAAAAAGGGGGGAAATGCGTGGGACAGCGATCGAGAAGGACTAGGGTGGCCACCCCGGGAGCTCGCGCTGCTTTTAGCCCTTCCCCGACACTAGCCCACAACAATTCCCCCTTTTCTCCATAGAGCTAGGGACCGAAAGGAAGAGAACAGGGTAGAAAACAAAGCACAAACAAAGCACAAGCCTCCCAAGCCCCGTGCCTTCGGCAAAAGGGGGGAATTGAAGGGGACGACGATCGAGAAGGACGAGGGTGGCCACCCTGGGATCTCGCACTGCGTTTCGTCCTTCCGAAACACCAATCCACAACAATCCCACCTTTTCTCTGTAAAGCTAGGGGCCACGAGGAAGAAGGGAAGAGAACAACAAGAGAGAAAGGATATATCAACCGTGGCTACTGGCTCACAAGGGGAGGAGGCTTCAAACAGAGAACAAGATTCCCCAACCCCGTGCCTTCGCAAAAAGGGGGGAACTGCAGGGGACGACGATCGAGAAGGACTAGGGTGGCCACCCTGGGAACTCTCACTGCTTTTCGTCCTTCCCGAACACCAATCCACAACAATCCCACCTTTTCTCCGTAAAGCTAGGGGTCGAAAGAAGGGAAGAAAACAACATGAAAGAAAGAGAGATATCAAACGCGTCCACCGGCTCACAGGGGGAGGCTCAAACAGGGAACAAGCTTCCCCACCCCCGTTCCTTCGCAAAAAGGGGGGGAACTGCAGGGGACGGCGATCGAGAAGGACTAGGGTGGCCACCCTCGGAACTCGCACTGCTTTTCGTCCTTCCTGAACACCAATCCACAACAATCCCACCTTTTCTCCGTAAAGCCAAGGGGCCAAAAGCAAGAAGGGAAGAAAACAACAGGAAAGCAAGAGATATCAAACGTGGCTACCGGCTCACAAGGGGAGGCTCAAACAGAGAACAAGCTTCCCAAACCCCGCGCCTTCGGAAAAAGGGGGGAACTGCAGGGGACGGCGATCGAGAAGGACTAGGGTGGCCACCCTGGGAACTCGCACTACTTTTCGTCCTTCCCAAACACCAATCCACAACAATCCCACCTCTCCTCCGTAAGGCTAGGGGCAAAAGGAAGAAGGGAAAAAAACAACACCAGAGAAACAAAGATCCCAAGAAAAGAGAGAATCTCAACAGCGCGCCGAGCAAGATGTCCGCTAACCAAAAAGAAATCAAACAAGGCACCCAATCAAAAAAGCATCCCACCTCTTCACACCCTCCCACATGCATTCATCACAACACCCTTTCCAGCTCTACAACATAGCAAACAACCAAGCAAATAAATCACAACCCAAAAATTGACCAATAGAAAAGACGAGGGCCACGATGAGACCAGTGTTTGGAGCACGTCACTAAGAGGCAAACAACCCCCCAACCCAACGACACAAGGCTTCAAACGACAAATAGACTGCTGCCCATAACACAAACCCACCCCGCTATTGCACCCCTCCGTGTACAAAACACCTGACAACCTTTCCAGCGAGAGAGTCAACGGGGGTCAAAGAATCAAACTCCAAAGAGGAGTTGTCACGGGCCGACACTCAACGCTAGAGAAAGCCGCGAGCCACAAATACATCGATGGTGCAAGGCCACTAGAGAGAGGGACATTCGCAAAATGCACACCATGAAACGAAGAAATGACGCGAGTCCCACAAAAAACCCACAATCCAAAGGGAGGAACAAAGACACAACCCGCTACTTTTTCCCTCAGAAGGGGAGTGGCTCACGAGAGGACGAGGAATTCCCTTGACGGCAAAGGCACGAGATAAGATTGCCACCCTCATGCCCGTCGGTGGGGAAAATTGCGATCTCGATGGAGCTCAGACCGAGGGATGGGTTTTTCATTCCCTGGACACCCAACCCTTCTGCGAGGGCATGTCGAGGAACGGTCGGGAGGGACTAGGGTGGCCAGCCCAACGGGTTGATCCGCTCTTCATCCATCCCATACTTGACCACACCCCAACAATCTCCCCTCACGGAAGGTTTGA
>CM062817.1:1018414864-1018447364 GCA_031772625.1 Pinus tabuliformis
CTCGATCACTTGACTGCCTGCCGCAACCACGATGCGAAGGCACAGGAAGGAAGAAAATGCAAATCAAGAGGGTCGCTACACAATACAAGGACACATATCCAAATAGGAGGAGGGATCGGATAGCTCCGCACCCCACGCACCCTACGTACAGGAAACCTAGGAGATTTCCCACAGCTTTACCGACCGGACGATGAATAACTTTCCCCTACGGCCACCTCCACGCAAAGGAGGGAGGTTGAAGTGTTCCACCTCGAAATCCTTCTTCCAAATAGCCCCCACCATCGATGACTATAGTAGTAGCAAGCCTCCTCCCCACTGGACCACAAGCGCATACACAATTGAAACAACAAATGCCCATAAACGTTGTGACTTAACATTTCCAACCACAAAAGCCTGCCACGCACACAAGATGCAAGGGAAAAGCTGACCCCTCGATCAAACATATGGTCCAATGCATCTATCAAAACCTCAAAGCCAACGCAACCACGAACGATGTGCACTTTGAAAGGAATGCCAACCCTTGACTTTACAACATGGAGAACAGCACCTCACATCGCCCGATGGAAAAAGCAAGCAAGAGGGAGGGTAGGTGGTTTACAACCAAAACCCTTCCACGTCCCTCTTAAATGTATGCATCTCAACCGACAATGCCAACACGAAAAGAGTACAAGCACAAGACACCGGCACCATAAACAACCGAACAATGAAGAGGCTAGCCATCACAAGGAGCCACACCACAACCACCCATACAACTCCCAAAACTTGGAGCAGAAGGGGAATTGTTCACATATGCCTCCAAGGACAAGCATGGCCAACATTGTGGCTTGTGCACTACCAAGTGGGTATGGAGAGAAGATGAAAATCGGACACCCTACAAACGACCCAAGGCCATTCTTGAGGCAAACCCGAAAAACCAACTCAATTACCAACCCACCTTTCACACGAAAAGCAAAACCCTCCACACCAAATAGGGAGGAGGTGAAAAATATAACGAGGAGCCAATTTCAATGGAGCCACAAATGGCTGCCCAACCCAATGAAATTTCTCTATTCGCAACAACTGACGGGCACGATAGCGACATAGGCAACGACTGAGTTTTGGGGCTTCCATCTGGGACCCGCAACAACGAAGGCTCAAAGGAGCGCTGAGAAAACTTTCAACATTCTTATCGTTGGGATGGGAAAGAGGGACGGGGATGAGCATGGCCCACATTACCGCTCATGTGCTACCGAGCGGGGATGGAGTGAAGACGAAAACCGGACGCCCTTCAAATGACCCAAGGCCATCGTTCAGGCAAACCCGAAAACACAACTCGATCACCAACCCACCTTTCACACGGAAAGAAAACCTACCGCTGGTATCATGGGAAGGGGAACGAGGGGACCAGGACGAGCTAGGGAGCCACACAACAAAAGCCCATACAGCTCCAAGAACTTGGAGAGCAGAAGGGGAATTGTTCACATATGCCTCCCAGGCCAAGCCTGGCCAACATTACCGCTCATGTGCTATCGAGTGGGGATGGAGTGAAGACGAAAATCGGCCACCCTACAAACGACCCAAGGCCATCGTTCAGGCAAACCCAAAAATACAACTCGATCACCAACCCACCTTTCACACGGAAATAAAACCTATCGCTGGTATCATCTGGAGGGGCACGCAGGGACCAGGACGAGCCAAGGAGCCACACCACAACAACCCATACAGCTCCAAGAACTTGGAGAGCAGAAGGGGAATTGTTCACATATGCCTCCCAGGTCGAGCCTGGCCAACATCACCGCTCATGCACTACCGAGTGGGGATGGAGAGAAGATGAAAATCGCCCGCCCTGAAAATGACCCAAGGCCATCGTTCAAGCAAACCCGAAAACACAACTTGATTACCAACCCACCTTTCACACGGAAAGAAAACCTGTCACTGGTATCATCTGGAGGGGAACGCGGGGACCAAGAGAAGCCACACCACAACAGCCCAAACAGCTCCAAGAACTTGGAGAGCGGAAGGGGAATTGTTCACATATGCCTCCCAGGCCAAGCGTGGCCAGCATTACCGCTCATGCGCTACTGAGTGGGGATGGAGAGAAGATGAAAATCGGCGGCCCTACAAACGACCCAAGGCCATCGTTCAGGAAAACGCGAAAACACAAATCAATTACCAACCCACCTTTCACACGGAAAGGAAACCTGTCACTGGTATCATCTGGAGGGGCACGCAGGGACCAAGATGAGCCAGGGAGCCACACCACAACAGCCCATACAGCTCCAAGAACTTGGAGAGCGGAAGGGGAATTGTTCATATATGCCTCCTAGGCCGAGCCTGGCCAAAATTAACGCTCATGCGCTACTGAGTGGGGATGGAGAGAAGATGAAAATTGCCCGCCCTACAAACGACCCAAGGCCATCGTTCAGGCAAACGCGAAAACACAACTCAATTACCAACCCACCTTTCACATGGAAAAGAAACCTATCGCTGGTATCATCTGAAGGGGCACGCGGGGACCAAGACGAGCCAGGGAGCCACACAACAATAGCCCATACAGCTCCAAGAACTTGGAGAGCGGAAGGGGAATTGTTCACATATGCCTCCCAGGCCGGGCCTGGCCAACATTACCACTCATGCGCTACCGAGTGGGTATGGAGAGAAGATGAAAATCGTCCGCCCTACAAACGATCCAAGGCCATCGTTCAGGCAAACACGAAAACACAACTCAATTACCAACCCACCTTTCACATGGAAAGGAAACCTGTCGCTGGTATCATCTGAAGGGGCACACAGGGACCAAGACGAGTGAGGGAGCCACACAAAAATAGCCCATACAGCTCCAAGAACTTGGAGAGCGGAAGAGGAATTGTTCACATATGCCTCCCAGGTCGAGCCTGGCCAAAATTATAGCTCATGCGCTACCGAGTGGGGATGGAGAGAAGATGAAAATCGCCCGCCCTACAAACGACCCAAGGCCATCGTTCAGGCAAACGCGAAAACACAACTCAATTACCAACCCACCTTTCACACGGAAAGGAAGCCTGTCGCTGGTATCATCTGAAGGGGCACCCAGGGACCAAGACGAGCAAGGGAGCCACACAACAACAGCCCATACAGCTCCAAGAACTTGGAGAGCGGAAGGGGAATTGTTCACATATGCCTCCCAGGCCGAGCCTGGCCAAAATTACAGCTCATGCGCTACCGAGTGGGGATGGAGAGAAGATGAAAATTGCCCGCCCTACAAATGACCCAAGGCCATCGTTCAGGCAAACGCGAAAACACAACTCAATTACCAATCCACCTTTCACACGGAAAGGAAACCTGTCGCTGGTATCATTTGAAGGGGCATGTGGGGACCAAGACGAGCCAAGGAGCCACACCACAACAGCCCATACAGCTCCAAGAACTTGGAGAGCGGAAGGGGAATTGTTCACATATGCCTCCCAAGCCGAGCCTAGCCAACATTACCGCTCATGCGCTACCAAGTGGGGATGGAGAGAAGATGAAAATCGCCCGCCCTACAAACAACCCAAGGCCATCGTTCAGGAAAACGTGAAAACACACCTCAATTACCAACCCACCTTTCACACGGAAAGTAAACCTGTCGCTGGTATCATCTGAAGGGGCACACCGGGACTAAGACGAGCCAGGGAGCCACACCACAATAGCCCATACAGCTCCAAGAACTTGGAGAGCGGAAGGGGAATTGTTCACATATGCCTCCCAGGCCGAGCCTGGCCAAAATGACCGCTCATGTGCTACCGAGTGGGGATGGAGAGAAGATGAAAATCGGCCGCCCAACAAACGACCCAAGGCCATCGTTCAGGCAAACGTGAAAACAAAACTCAATTACCAACCCACCTTTCACACGGAAAGAAAACTTGTCGCTCGGATCATCTGGAATTTGAATGGGCCCCCGCATGACCGAAACGAAGCAGCAAGGGAGAGCTAGGCAAAGGAGCAGCAAGAACATGCACAAAGCCAACCTCGGGTCACAACTTAGCATTTTTGATACGGGCTCGTTCGCCCAGGCGCGCCCTCGCCCGAACGACCCGCCCGAACGAGTTCACACTGGCGCCTTCAAACGACCCGCCCGAACGACCGAAACGAAGCGACAAGGGAGAGTCGGGCAAACGAGCTACACGAACGTGCACAAAGCCAACCTCGGGTCACAACTTAGCATTTTTGATACGGGCACACCCTTGCCCGAACGACCCGCACGAACGAGTTCACGCGGGTGCCCTTAAACGACCCGCCCGAAAGACCGAAACGAAGCGACAAGGGAGAGCTGGGCAAACGAGTTGCACGAACGTGCACAAAGCCAACCTCGGGTCACAACTTAGCATTTTTGATACGGGCTCATTCACCCGGGCGCGCCCTCGCACGAACGACCCGCCCGAACGAGTTCACATGAGCGCCCTCAAACAACCCGCCCGAACGACCGAAACGAAGCGACAAGGGAGAGTTGGGAAAACGAGCTGCACAAACGTGCACAAAGCCAACCTCAGGTCACAACTTAGCATTTTTTATACGGGCGCACCCTCGCCCGAACGACCCGCACGAACGAGTTCACGCAGGCGCCCTCAAACGACCCGCCCGAACGACCGAAATGAAGCGACAAGGGAGAGTCGGGCAAACGAGCTGCACGAACATGCACAAAGCCAACCTCGGGTCACAACTTAGCATTTTTGATACGGGCTCGTTCGCTCGGGCGCGCCCTCGCCCGAACAACCCACCCGAATGAGTTCACGCGGGCGCCCTCAAAGGACCCGCCCGAACGACCCAAACAAAGCGACAAGGGAGAGCCAGGCAAATGAGCTGCACGAACGTGCACAAAGCCAACCTCGGGTCACAACTTAGCATTTTTGATACGGGCTCGTTCGCCAGGACGCGCCCTCGCACGAACGAGTTCACGCGGGCGCCCTCAAACGACCCACCCAAACGACTGAAATGAAGCGACAAGAGAGAGCCGGGCAAACGAGCTGCACGAACGTGCACAAAGCCAACCTCGGGTCACAACTTAGCATTTTTGATACGGGCGCGCCCTCGCCCGAACGATCCGCACGAACGAGTTCACACAGGCGCCCTCAAACGACCGCCCCAACGACCGAAACGAAGCGACAAGGGAGAGCAGGGAAAACGAGCTACACGAACGTGCAGAAAGCCAACCTCGGGTCACAACTTAGCATTTTTGATACGGGCTCATTTGCCTGGGCGCGCCCTCGCCCGAACGAGTTCACGCGGGCGCCCTCAAACGACCCGCCCGAACGACCCAAACGAAGCGACAAGGGAGAGCCGGGAAAATGAGCTACACGAACGTGCACAAAGCCAACCTCAGGTCACAACTTAGCATTTTTGATACGGGCTCGTTCGCCCGGGTGCGCCCTCACCTGAACGACCCGCCCAAACGAGTTCACACAGGCACCCTCAAACGACCCGCCCGAACGACCGAAACGAAGCGACAAGGGAGAGCCGGGCAAACGAGCTGCACAAACGTGCACAAAGCCAACCTTGGGTCACAACTTAGCATTTTTTATACGGGCTCGTTCGCCCGGGTGCGCCCTTGCCCGAACCACCCGCCCGAACGAGTTCACGCGGGCGCCGTCAAACGACTCGCCCAAACGACCCAAACAAAGCGACAAGGGATAGCCAGGCAAACGAGCTGCACGAACGTGCACAAAGCCAACCTCGGGTCACAACTTAGCATTTTTGATATGGGCTCGTTCGCCCGGGCACGCTCTCGCCCGAACGACCCGCCCGAACGAGTTCACACAACACCCTTAAACGACCCGCCAGAATGATTTCGCATGGGTGCCCGAACGACCGAAACGAAGCGACAAGGAAGAGCCGGGCAAACGAGCAGCACGAACGTTCACAAAGCCAACCTTGGGTCACAACTTAGCATTTTTGATACGGGCTCGATCGCCCAGGCGCGCCCTCGCCCGAACGACCCGCCTGAACAAGTTCACATGGGCGCCCTCAAACGACCCGCCCAAACGATTTTGCATGGGCGCCCGAACGACCGAAACGAACCGACAAGGGAGAGTTGGGCAAACGAGCTGCACGAACGTGCACAAAGTCAACCTCGGGTCACAACTTAGCATTTTCGATATGGGCTCGTTTCCCTGGGCGCGCCCTCTCCCGAACGACCCCCCCGAACGAGTTCACACGGGCGCCCACAAACGACCCGCCCGAACGATTTTGCATGGGCGCCCAAACGACCGAAACGAACCGACAAGGGAGAGTTGGGCAAACGAGCTGCACGAACATGCACAAAGCCAACCTCGGGTCACAACTTAGAATTTTTCATACGGCCCTCACCCGAACGAGCTCACAAGGGCGCCCTCAAACGACCCACACGAACGAGTTCACACGGGCGCCCTCAAACGACCGCCCGAACGACCAAAACGAACCGACAAGGGAGAGACGGGCAAACGAGCTGCACGAACGTGCACAAAGCCAACCTCGGGTCACAACTTAGCATTTTTGATACGGCCCTCGCCCGAACGACCCGCCGAACGAGTTCACACGGGCGCCCTCAAATGACCCGCCCGAACGAGTTCACGCGGGCGCCCTCAAACGTCCCACCCGAACGACCCGCCCGAACGAGTTCACACGGGCGCCCTCAAATGACCCACCTGAACGACCCACCCGAATGACCCTCCCGAACGAGTTCACACGGGCGCCCTCAAACGACCCGCCCGAACGATTTTTCATGGGCGCCCGAACGACCGAAACGAACTAACAAGGGAGAGTTGGGCAAACGAGCTGCACGAACATGCACAAAGCCAACCTCGGGTCACAACTTAGCATTTTTGATAAGGCCCTTGCCCGAACGAGCTCACACGGGCGCACTCAAACGACTCGCCCGAATGACCCTGTAAGGCCCTCGAGACCTGGGCAGGCGCGCGGTGGGCGAACATCTCTTTCACACGGCGGTTGGACGTGGGCACGACCCGGGTGGGCGCCCTTGCACGATGGGCGGGCGGCCCGACGAGTAGATGTGCGACGGACATACACAGCGGTTGAGCTGCGGGCGCAACCCGGGTAGGCGCGCACGGCCGTGGGCGGGCGCCCTTGCACGATGGGCGGGCGGCCCGACGAGTCGATGTGCGACGGACAGACACGGCGGTCGCGCAGTGGTCACAACTTGGGCAGGAGCACACGACCGTGGGCGGGCACCCTTGCACGATGGGCAGGTGTCCCGACGAGTCGATGTGCGACGAGTTGACATACAGGCGCGACGAGTTGGCATGCGGGCGCACCCGATGAGCTGACGGACAAGCGCAACGAGTTGGCGTGCGGATACCCGACGAGCTGATGCAACAGACAAACGGGCGACCCGTACACGATGGGCAGGGCGACTCGTGGGTGACCCGCGCCCGATGGGTGGGCGACCTACGCGACGAGCTGGTGCGACAGAAAAACGTGCAACCCGTGGGCGACCCGTGCACGATGGGCGGGCGACCCAGGGGCGACCCGCGCCTGATGGGCGGGCGACCTATGCGACGAGCTGGAGCGACAGACAAACGGGCGGCGTGAGGGCGACCCGTTCACGATGGGCAGACGACCCGAGGGCGACCCGCGCCCGAGGGGCGGGCGACCTATGCGACGAGCGGGCGGTGGTAAACGACTGTTCCAGTCTACGAAAAACAATGCGACGAACTCATGGCTATGTATTACATTTAGTGCAAAGTGGAAAAAGGCCGAAGCCTTATACCATGCATTGGAAGATTTGCCATGGGCAAGGGCCGACGTGAAATAAAACTAAGGCAGGGGCTTTGTATAACGAATTTAAGGGGTCGGCCTAAGGGCTTGACATCCCTTCACCGAATGGCTAGCTAGCGTATATATGGATGGCACAGAGGCTTCATTTGGCAGCAAGAAATTCGCTCAACACATCTCTTCTACGACTTGTGAACAGAGGTAAAAAGGGTGCAATTTGGACTGCGCATAACTCATGCGCTGAAGTGAAAGGTGCGCAGTTTTACCAGGGCTTTACAAGGGTTGAACGAAGGTCGATTCTAAGGCAGTTTATGCAGAACCGAGTTGGAGGAGTTCTGGTGGCTCGAGTGAGCACGCTCCTACCAAGAGAGGTTGGAATATGTGTGTAAAGGCTGTCTTGCCTCAATTGTAAATATTTCTAAGTGTTGGCCTTGGATTTTGCCAGGCACACTTGTATGATGTATTATTGAATATTTTCATAATATATTATTATCAGGCAGACTTGTTCGGGAGTTTCCCCTCCCTCTATACTTGTGTGCAATTGTTATGTTCTCGGTTTAATTGCATATTGGTTAATGAACGAGTATGAAGATTAATGCATTTTACTTGGTTGAGAAAAATAAATTAAGTATGTTAATGTGGAAAGGCGTAGTCCATGTGCACGAGTATTGTTAAAAAGAAAGTGTACAGTGGTGCCGCACCTCGTCGGACACGGTTGGAAGACTACCGTAGGTGTTACACAGTAATTTGTCACCATCCCTGTTACTCCTCTTGTCGTACCTTGGAGGACCCATCCTGGGAGTTTATTCTTTACTGTTTGACCCATCTGAGAACTGTCAACCTGACCTGAGGTCGTATCATTTATCTTTTTAGTTGGCAAGCTTAATTGGCGCGATTATTTCTCTGGCAGTCGCACCAGTTGGCACATGTTGCTCAAAAGAAACTCGCGCCAATCCTGTGGTAGCGCAAATTGCAGGCTGATAGTCGCGCTAGCTCTGTAAATTTTGCCTGTCTGTGGGTGGAAAGCTCTTTCAGTCTCTTTTTATATCTCTTTCAGCCTCTGGAACTCTGTTGAACCTCTGCTTGACTGGTCTTAGCCTGTATCCCTCAGTTGTTTGCTCATTTCTAGTGACTTTGCATGTCTAGCCTTCTGTGGGAAGTTTTGGTCTCTTGATTATCCAGTCAGCTTGTTGGTTGTGTTCTGCACTTATCCAGTGATTTGTTAAAGCTTGATCTTCTATACTCTAAATACTTCACTTCTAGCTTCTTTGGATTTCACTAGTCTTTGTGTTTTTCCTTGCTTGCATGGTTCATTTTGTGTTTTAGAATTGGTTCTATTTCATTGACTGGACTTGGATTGTGCATATCTCTTAGAATTTGTTTACATGCATCATGCCATCTTAAAGGAAAGAAAAACAAAAAATCTCTTGCATCATAGTAGTTAGCATTTATTGTTATTTGTTGCTATTAAAAAAGAAAAAGACAAAATTTCGCTTCTTGTTATTAGCTGCATTAGGATCTTTGTTGTTTGTTAAAGTGATCGTTTCATTTGTGAAAAATATCTCAACCCTCCTGTAGATGGAATTCATCGAATCAAATGATTTAATTTTGGCATATAGTTTGCATGTAAGGCGTTTTTGAGATATCACATACGGTAGGACCAAAAAACTGAAACATAATTAAAGATAAACTTTAAAATGAACTCAATGAACATAACAACGCATTGGAACATAACGCAAACACTCTAGAGGTCTAGGTTAGAGACGTGTTCCGGCGTCTTTAAACCTGGTAGTTTATCGTCGAGTGGTTGGGTGATTCCTCCATGGTGAAACGATAGGTGCCAATACGGACTGTGCTCCCACGTAACGTCGAGTATATATTGGGAGACCCTTATAGGAATAAAGCCTTTATCCATAGGAAGCCGTGTCAGCCGCCCTACGATTCGCAATGTAGTGAACACAACATTCACGAAGATCGACCACCCGTACCCTAAAAAGTATTCTGTGGTTTTGCGAAAAGTTTGGCACACCCTCTACCTAGAATTCCAGAGCAGTCACTTTTGATCCTTTTCGGACTCCCTAAACGAAAAGGTGCCTGTGAGCGTCTTGTCACTTCGTGCTCATTAAATATTCGAAGGAGACTAGAGTCATCTTTTATCCTTTTCTCGACTCTTAAAAAATGAAAAGGTTAAGTTCAGTGTCTTAAAATTTATTGGCCACGATAACATTACCCAATTAGATTTTGTTTGCGTTAGCTTGAGTAGGAGTTATCTCGATAAACTTCTCAAGTTTCATCCTGGCAGAATTACCAGTTTCGTCTTCTACCGAAACACCGGTGGTGAGTCTTCCTGTGGTTTTAAGTATACAACCACTTAGTTCTCGTGCCCCGGGTGACGAGACTTACCAGTTTCATTGGAACCCTACGTGGGAACCTTTTGAGGACGGTATCCCTTTTTGGGACCATCCTTCTCCTCGTGGGTCAGTCCCACCAGTTTCATATGACATGGATGATTTGTCTCCTACTACGACCGATGAGTCCGTTGCAACGAGCGGTGAAATTCCCACCTCAATGGACCCTATACATGTTAGTAGTACGCCTACTACTACATATTTACCACTGGGTTATAAAGCTTTGAGAGATGCTACGCCTTCTGGAACTCTGTTCACAGGTCCCATTTGGTCATCACACACTTTTCCTACTACGGAGCCTTTTACTCCACCAAGTCGCAACTTATCTGTTACCTCCGTCACAACCGCTCCAACGGTATGTGCAGCCCCCTTGACTTCTATTTATAGTCGTCCCTCAGCTTCTTTGTTTGGAGTCTTTGACCCCATGACAAATGTCCCAATGCAGGAGCCATATGATCCATATTTGTCATCTCAACCGGTTGTTGAGGTATTGGTCCCATTGTCAATTGATTGGACCTCCACCTCTTTCCATGGTGGTCAAGTTTTATCTGCGCAATCTCCAATACAACCCCCTCAAGACCAACCAGGGCAATCCGTTCATGGAAACCCTTTTGTTACTGTTGCTCCTTTTTCCTCTTCTTATATGCAACCTTCTGGTAACTCAGGTCAGTCGTCTTTTCAACAAGTCCAACCTGGTATCCAGCAAGGCTATCCCGCTGGACAAAGTGGTCAACAAACTATTAACCCAAACCAATCCAATGTCCAGTATAGTCCAATGTCTGGACAAGTTACTCAACCACTCGGTCAACCTACTGTCCAGTATTCACAACCCTCTGGGCAGGTTGGTCAGCCTCAAACACAGTTGGGCCAACCAACTGCCCAGTCTCCTCAACCATCTAGTCTACTAGGACAACCTTCAACGGCGCAACAACAGTTCCAGCAGGTAGGCCAACCTCAGTATCAGCAGGTACAACCTTCTGGACAGATCGGCCAACCTCACCATCAACAAGGTTTTCCTTCTGGCCAGATAGCCCAACCTATAGGACAGTCTATTGGCGCTGCTCAATCCGGTCCATGGCCCCAAATGGGACCCCAATACCCATCTGGTCTCCAAATGCAGGCTGGTTCTCAATCACAAACTTTTTATACAACCCAGCTTGGTCCTTCAACTCAATTCGGAGCCCCACCACTGTATGGCTACCAACAACCTCAAGGGCAATTTTCTTTTGCCCCGTACCAGAACTACCAACAATCGCAAGCGAATCCCTCGCAAACTTATCAACAGCAATATGGCACACCTGCAGCATCATTTGGTAATCCTTATGCTGGGGGGCATTATACAAATCCCTACGGCCAATCCACTATGGGGCCAAATCCTTCCGGACAAACTCTATGGGGGCAACCACCACCTGGCTGGAACCCTGGTGCTCGACCCTACCAACAGCCCCAGATGTCGTTCAATCCTCAATTACCATTCTTAGCAAATTTAGAATTACCAGATGTATCCAAATTAACCAATGATCCTATTCTTCATAATCCTTATTGGCCTCCAGTTCCAACTAAAATACCCGGTGACTGTCCGAAATTTGATGGTAAAGCCAATGAAGACCCACAAGCCCATATTATGACCTATCATTTGTGGTGTTCATCTAATTCATGGCTTGACGATTCAATTCGGCTTCGCCTTTTTCAAAGGACTCTCACTGGCTCTTCCGTTAAGTGGTATATCGAACTTCATCGTGGGTCCTTTCAAGATTTCAATTCCTTGGCTATGGCATTTCTAACTCACTTCCAATTACCCATTCGATACGAAACGGGTACGCACCTCCTCACTTCCTTAAGACAAACGACAGCTACGCATATCTCTGATCATATCCATGAATGGAGACGGCGTAGACGTATGATCAAATTTTGGATTCCTGACCAGCTTCTTACCGATTGGTTTACGACTTCGTTCGTGCCTCCGATAGCTCGGGATATCGCCATGGGGGCGTGTGTCACTGAAGAACAAGCTATTGCTCGAGCTCAGTACCTTGACTTGGTTTATTCTCAGTCAGGTACATTATATTATTATCTGCCTGATGTCCCAAGGCAAGGAACATCTAAAGCCCCGCCAGCACCCACTGTTGACAATATCATTGGTTCGGTTAAAATATCCTCAAAGAAAAATTTGACGAACCCTGTAAAGCAAAAAACATCTGCTTCGAATGGACAACCTTCCCAGGCATCGCCTGGTTCGAATGTTACTTCTGAGGTTAATGTCATCCAATCTAATACGGCAAACAAGGCTTCGAAAGAGAAGAAAAAGGGAAAGCGAGAAATAAGCCGGAGCAACCTAAGCAGGAAACCCCAAAACTTCAACCTGAGGACGACACTAAACGCAAACCCAAATATCCTTGTCTTATTTGCGATGAAAATCATTTTACCAAGGATTGCCCAAGGCGGTCCGAAGTTAGTCGATTATTAAAAGGCACCTCTGGGACTCCTGCGGTGCTCAAAGGGCCCTTTCCCACCCAACACACTCAAAAAACTCAAATGGTGGCTGACCCTACTCAGCCTCCCTCTTCCTTTGGTTCTCAAGTGTTTATGGCTGGTACAATACCCATTAATATCAGCACTCAAACGAAAGATTATTCGTCATCTGTCGGGAAGGAGCCCGAGGTTCCCCCAAGTGCTCCCCCATTCAGTTTAGGTCCGCTCCACATCGAGAGACCTACCACTGAAACGCCTCTTCGACCCCCTCCAAAAGGAGTACTCCGGAAATCCTCGTATAATCCGAATGCTCATGCTGCACAACACTACAACATCGTTGAGGACTTAGCACAGACTCCGTCGGCTATGTCCGCTTTAGAGGTTCTCCAGATCTGCCCTTCTCAGAGGAAGTCCATGCTATCTGCCATTGGTGGCATAGACCCGACCGATTCGGATTTAATAACTTTTGACTTAGAATGCCACACTCTAATACTACCTCCCCAAATCGCCTTCCTCATACAGGTAATTATTGATTCCAAGACGATTCATCGTACAGTTATTGATGAAGGTGCCTCAACTTGCATCATGTCCGTTGCCTGTTGGAAAGCTATTGGATCTCCGACATTGAGTCAATCTCCCACTACCTTGGAAGCTTTTGATGGAAGAGCATCCCGTCCTTACGGTATACTCCAACGTTTACCAATCTCTTTGGAAGGGAAGACGGTCGAGATGGAAGTTGAAGTTGTTGATGCTACTCTAACCTACAACCTCCTTCTCGGACGTAGCTGGATATACGCAATGCAAGCTGTTGCTTCATCTTTCTTCTGAATCATCCATTTTCCTCATCAAGGGAAGATCGTTACCATTGACCAGCTCTCTTTTTTTGCTTCTTCTTCCAACGGCACCATCCCGTTCGTGGACCATACCTCCAAATTACCTAAGACTCTGGGAGCTGGACTTTTCAAAGATCCTGATCTTATGGGTGTTTTTCCACTCCCTCCTCTAAATGTCACCTCTGTCAATATGATCGCTATTGGCTTTGATCCGTGGCTCGTACGCCCTACAGACCAAGTAGATTCCTGGGGCGACCAGATGCCATTGAGTCCCACCGAGTTTAATTATGTTGAAATCATTGCTGCCTCGGCTCCCTCCTCTACGCTTACTCCATCCTCAGGACTTCTAGATAAGGCTTCTTCAGATTCTCTAGGAGAAATATTCCTCTCTGACGAAGCTATTATTGAGACTATGTCTCTAGAGGAACCTCCCTGGTACAGTTCTCACCATCGTTCCTCATTTCTCCCTGCCTCGCAGCATTTCCTAACATGCCTCGAGCGGTTTGCTCCTTGTCTACCATCACAAATCCTTCAAACACCTATTCAAATTGATCAGGTTTTTTCTGAAGGAAATATGGCAAAAATTACACGAACCCAACCCCTCGACATCTCTGTTAAACCTGGGATAGTCGAGCATCTTCATATCGGAGTCACTTGTACTCCAGCGGAGATTCAACTTTATTCCGAACATTTTCGCGAATTTCGTGATGTTTTCGCTTGCTCCTATGAAGAAATGCCTGGCATTGATTCTAGTATAGTGATGCATGAAATAATCACGTACCTAGATGCTAAGCCTGTTCATCAACGTCTACACCCTGTACACCCTCGGAAGGCTGCGGCGATTAAGGCTGAAGTAGAAAATCTTCTTAATGCCGGTTTTATTTACCCTATTCCTCTTACAGATTGGGTTTCTAACATAGTCCCTGTAACTAAAAAACAAGGTACAATCCAGGTTTGTGTCGATTACCGTGATATAAACAAAGCCTGTCCTAAAGATAATTTTCCCACACCATTCATTGATCAGATCATTGACGAGTGTGCCGGCAGTGAAATGTATTCTTTTATGGACTGTTTCTCCGGTTATAACCAGACCAATATTGCTCCTGTTGATCAACACAAAACGGCCTTTATTTGCCCATGGGGGACTTTTGCGTATAAGAAGCTCCCTTTCGGTCTTAAAAATGCCGGTGCTACCTTCCAGCGCGCAATGTCGTATGCATTTCATGACATTCGGCATATTGTGCAACCTTATCTGGATGACCTTCCTGCTCATTCAGCTAAACGTCAGGACCACCCTAAACACCTTCGCGAAATCTTTCTTCGCTGTCGGTACTACTGAATCCGGCTAAATCCCCACAAATGTGTCTTCTGCGTTGAGTCTGGCAAACTTCTCAGTTTTATCGTTTCTAGAGAAGGCATCCGTTTGGATCCCCTTAAATTCGAAGCTATCGTCAATCTCCCTCCCCCAAATTCTTTGCATCAGTTGCAAAGTTTGCAGGGGAAAGCCAATTTTTTACGCCGTTTTGTTCCCAACTATGCCGAGGTAGCTAAGGGTTTTACGCGATTACTGAAGCGTGATATCCCTTTCCATTGGGATGCCACAGCTCAGGAATCTTTTGAACGTCTCAAGAGTTTACTTGTTTCTGCTCCATTGCTTCGTCCTCTGAATTATTATCGTGACTACACCTTGTATTTGGCTGCCGCCGATACCACTATCGGCATGGTTCTTGTCCAAACTGATGATGATAACACTGAACATGTTATTTACTATCTCAGCCGCAACCTGTTAGACACGAAAACTCAATATGCTTATATCGAAAAGTTGGCACTAGCCGCAGTTTGTGCTGTACAACGCTTCCGTCATTATATTCTTTTGCGTATTACTAATGTGATTTCGGATTGCAACCCCATGACGTATATATTGTCACGCCAGTTACTAGGGGGAAAATACTCAAAGTGGATTGTTATCCTCCAAGAGTTTGACTTGGAATTTACCACTGCCAAGTCTAAGAAATCCCTTGTGTTTGCTGAGTTAATTTGCTCTTTGCCATCTTCTTCCTCAAACCCGCCTGCAAAAGACCAAATACCAGATGAAACCATGTTCCTCATTAGCACCCTCGATCCATGGTACGGAGATATAATCACATATCTTCAAACATCCTCCTTCCGCCCGGGTGTGTCTAAAGACGCTCGGCAGAGGATTCGTCATCAATCTCAACCCTACCGTATCATTGGAGATACATTATATCATCTTGGTGCACACTCCATTCTCCGCCATTGTCTTACTCTAGAGGAAGCTGAACGGGTTCTAAACGACTGCCACTCTGGCGCTTGTGGCGGACATATGTCCGGATATGCTACAACCCAAAAAATCCTTCGTGCTGGCTATTTTTGGCCCTCTATTTTCAAGGATTGCATCCTTGCCGTCCGTTCTTGTCATGAGTGCCAGATATACCAGCGGAAAATGCGAGCGCCTTCTGCTCCGTTTCACCTTGTGGTTTCCGTCGGTCCCTTTGCAAAATGGGGAATTGATTATATGACCTGTAACCCTCGCTCGGCCGGGGGGCATGGGTTTGTCATCGTTGCCGTCGATTACTTTACTAAATGGGCCGAGGTGATGCCTACATTAACTGAAGACGGTCACACTGCGGCGCAATTTTTATTCAATCATGTTATTTTGCGATTCGTCATCCCTCAAGCCATTGTCACTGATCATGGAAAGCATTTCCGTAATCATATGATGTCGGAATTAACAACCCAGCTAGGCTTGCAACACGATAGTTCAACTCCATACTACCCTTAGTCCAATGGTCAAGTTGAAGCTGTCAATAAAATCTTGGTTACAATGCTTCAACGTATCATTGGTGTGCATAAATCTAACTGGCATTTGATGTTATTCCCTGCCTTATGGGCTTACCGAACCTCCGTGAAGGATGCCACTGGTTTCACTCCATTTCAACTAGTTTATGGACTAGAGTCTACCCTTCCAATTGAATGTGAGATCCCTTCATTGAAATTAGCCATCGAACTACTTCCCAACACTACCCCTTTAGAAGAATGCCTTCTTTACCTAGAACGGTTAGATGAGACTCGTCGCCTGGCCTCTTTGGCCATCGAAACACAAAAGAAGCGAGTCAAGACTCACTTCGATCAGATCGTCCATCCGCGTTCTTTCGTTGAGGGAGACTTGGTCCTACTCTATGATCAAGCGAAAGATAAGCTAGGCGCAGGAAAGCTCGAGTCTATGTGGCTAGGCCCTTATATTGTCAAGAGAGTCCTGCAGAAAGGGGCCTACGAGCTGATTGATTATGAAGGAAACCCTCTTGGGAAGCCCTGAAATGGGCTTTACTTGAAAAAGTACTATGCGTGATGCTGGTACATTTTATTGTGTACATACATGTACTTTGGTGTATTGTGTGTCGGTTTTCGAGACATAGCTACCACTTATTGTGTTTTTCGCTTCTTGTACAGATGCCAGATGCACCTTATGTTGGTTTCGCTGATGGTGCCTACCGCAGTACCCACGATTTGTCTTCTGCGGCATGGGTAATCTACGATCCTCATAGCGAGCTAATAGATTTCCAGGGTGTGTGTTTAGGCCGTACTACTAACAATGTCGCCGAATACTGTGCTGTAATCGAGCTACTTGCTAGAGCAATTAATTTCGGTATTCACACATTGATAGTAAACCTAGACTCTCAACTTGTTGTCCACCAGCTCAACGGGCAATATTCCGTCAGAAACCATCATATACTAAGGTTGTATTTACGTGTAAGGTTGTTAGAAAGGCATTTTGATTTTATTACATATCAACATGTTCCGAAACAATTAAACACATTATCTGATGCATTGGCCAATCATGTATTAGATAGACATCTGCATAATTTGTAATTAAAACATTATGTAAGCAAGAACATGAAAACACAATAATGAACCATGAACATATGTATATATATATACGTGTGTGTCAAAATATTCGCGCCCCGCCCATTACATAATCCAAAAAATAATACATGTCTGAAACTCATACAGTCGTCGACAACATGTCTCTCAAAAACGTGCAAAAAATGAAACCTAGGCATCTAATCGCGGTGATGCTCATGATAGCATGTCAACGCCCGCACCAAATGTCTCAACAGACGATGGACGCGAGTAGATACTCCCACCGTATGCCTCTGGTACGCTCTAGGCATGTCCGCCAGTCTGCCATAATCTGGGATCCCTCGAGTAAGTGCCTTGAGGTTCTGTACTAGGTCATCATCGTCACCCTCTGCCTGAGGGTCCGCTGCCGGTTGTACTCTCCGTACGTTGTGAGGCAAGTCGGCTGGTCGTTCTGCACCAACGTCTGCATACATATATAGGTGTTGTAAGAAATAGTTATGAATTATAAAAACTTAAAAAGATGGAATAGAAATGAAGCTAAGGATAAGGCCTCTTACCTGTTTCAAACGGTGGCTCGAATGGTCTCCTGGATTGGTCGCAATCAACAGTTGAAGTTTGCACCCAAAACCCTCCAACGATAAACTTACAAGGTAAAAAGTGAAAAGTAATTTTATTTTTTACTATTTCACTATTTATAACTTCTTTTGGCTTAAAAAACACATTAAAATCATGTTTTTGTGAAATATTTTTATGTCAAAGCAGGATTTTACGCTGTTTTTGTATGTTGACAGGGATTAGTGCCACTTAAGCAACTTAACGAGCTCCTTTTTTTGGTTTTTCGAGCTCGGCAAAACACGAGAAAAGGTTACTTCAAGGTCCGCTTTCAGCTCTTTTCTGACCATTTAAAGAGGAAAAGATTGCCGAGTCGCTCCTCTTGACTCGTTAAATGGTAATAAGAGGCAATCGTTTTAAGTTCTTTTTGTCGACCATTAAAACATAAAAAGATTACCGGGTTTTTGTCGTTTCAAACTCGTTAGTGGTTACAAAACGACGTGGTTTTGACCGCTTTTTTACTTTTTCAGGTCAAAGTCACTAATCATGAAAAGTACTCCTCGATCGTAATGATCGAGCGGTTCTTTCGGGTATTATTTTATACTTTTTCGGGCCCGAGAGACACAACTTTACGAAAAAGGACATCCCTGGAGTTTCCTTTTCTGTTGTCTTTTCAAACTCTCTAAACATGAAAAGACGTCGAGTTCTTCCTTTGTCAGACTCGTTAAAACTTAATGACATCGGATTTTGTCACAACACAAGCATATGCTATCCCCATCAAGCTTGTTAAAAATAACTGGGGTACTCGCCAGAAATGGCGGGGGGAAAAGAAATTTTTTTGAACCATAATTATTACCGTAACGGCAGTATGTCACTCTTGAACATGGCACTTTTTGCTTTCGTGTCCGGGGTGGGGATATTTCATCTCATATATTTCACTTGCTTCCATGGACTTGGGTACCGTATTTGACCTCTCATTCACTCATTGCCTCATCATCATGACCTTTGATACAATGATGTCAAATACTGCCAATTCCGTTAATGTGCCGCCGATATGTTCAAGAGAAGTTGACCTCCACAAAACAACCTCCCTTTGATAGTTCGCACAATCTTGATTCACAACACCATCTCTCTGTCTCGTGTCGATGATGTGGGAAACATTATGGCCCACCTTCGATCAAGGTCACTCCCTGTCGACTTCAACTCATTATCCAGGGAGTTGATCTAGAGACTCCTTTCCGGTGCCTTGGAGCCTGCATGCCTCAATGGCAGGTTCTTTGTGTTCGACGTGAGGTTTTCATCATTGGCCTCCGATCGAATGATTCTACGGGTGTTCGACTTCAGGCCATTGATTCACACGCCGTAGATTGTACCTATAGTACCTTGAGGGCCATTGTCATTATTGGTGGTACCTCTCGCGTCTGTTAACAATTTCCATTATTGACTGGTAATCAGACGATGTTCATGCATGTTCGACTTCAGCTCATATATTCACATGCTTGGACTTGTACTCTTGTTCGGGTCGAGATGGAGCGCAAGACCCTGGATTGTGTCTGTTGTAATCCAGGCGTGATTCTTGGTACTTGACTCATTCACTGGATGGCTGCGACCATACCTGAGTCAGTTCATTGATCCTAACCAGATGGCTGCGTCCATACTATGGATCTAGATTATTTATGTACTCTCTTATGGATGGCTGCGACCATACCACGTACATCATGTAATTGAACTATCAGTCATGTCTCTTAATACAGCTCCTCGGCGGCAGTAACTATATGTGCTCTTATGTGTGTTCTTGTAAAGCATTTCACCCCTATCCACCTCTCAGACTTCATGATTTAGGGGGCATCTGTTACACAGTAATTTGTCACCATCCCTGTTACTCCTCTTGTCGTACCTTGGAGGACCCATCCCGGGAGTTATAAGAAGTGACAAAGTCTAAAAACACTTGCATTATGTTCCCCTGAGTATGTACTCCATGTTCCCTGAAGACACCTTCTGCAGATTATCCCTGAAAAGTGGTCTTTTTCCATTGGCGCAAGTCCACAGTATTCTACCCACACCAATGGTGGAGATCCTCAAAAGAGGGCGCGACCATTGGCGCTCTGTCTTAGAGAAACAGTCGCGCCAACCAAATTTAGTCGTGCTTTTTTCCTTAATGCACATTCGACTGTTGTTTCCTTCATTACATGGAGCTTTTCTGAGGATAAAAATCAGTCTTTTGTCGAGCTTTATCCATATTTATGGCTTTTGAGGATAATGCTAATCCGCGAAAGGTGTCCCGGTTCATCGCATCCTCCTCCCTTCTTCATCTATATAAGCTTGTCATTATGCATTGGACAAGCTAGTGTTAGTGCTAGTGATTTAGTGATTGAGTGATAGTAGTGATGATTATTGGTCATGGAGTGTTAGATGTTGAGTTCTTGAGTTCATGGAGGAATGCTAGTGAGTGCTAGAGAGGTTATGCTGCCGGAGAGGAGATGCATTGCAAGACACATATAGTTACTCGCCCAACCAGGAGAAGGGTCGACGTCAGAACAATGGTTGTAACTTTTCCTGTTTATTAATTGATGAGCGACTGCTATTATAGTTCCAATCTCATTATCTATCATGGTGATGTGTTGATTTATTTCCTTTCTGACTGAAATATAGTTGTGCCTTGGCAGTTTTTATGTTGGTATCTGTCTCTTCCTTTGCATGTGCAAGTGTTCGTTTGTGATCTGTTGGAGCAAAGGAGCGGGGATATCAACTCTGCTTCAATCATAGCGTTGGACTCCAGGTTAGTCTTCTTGATTCACCTTTGATGCATAACTAGGAACTTGCGTAGCAGCGTGGTTTGATTGTGGCTAGTTCTGTTATAGGCTAGTGGGATCGCCTCTGTCCGCAGAGGGGATTTACCTTACCAACAGTAGGCCTGGGGGCATGACAGACCCACACGAACGACCCGCCCGAATGAGCTCACATGGGCGCCCTCAAACGACCCGCCCGAACGACCCACCCAAATGACCCGCCCGAACGAGTTCACACGGGCGCCCTCAAACGACCCGCCCGAACGATTTTTCATGGGTGCCCGAATGACCGAAACAAACCGACAAGGGAGAGCCGGGCAAATGAGCTGCATGAACGTGCACAAAGCCAACCTCAGGTCACAACTTAGCATTTTTGATACGGCCCTCACCCGAACGAGCTCACATGGGCACCCTCAAACGACTCGCCCTGTAAGGACCTTGCAATCCGGGCAGGAGTGTGATGGCCAAACACCCCTTCACATGGTGGTTGAACGGTGGGCGCGACCCGGGTAGGCATACACGACGGTCGGCGGGTGCCCTTGCACGATGGGCGGGCGCCCCGTGCACGATGGGCGATGGTCTACACGGGCGGGTCACCCGACGAGCTAACAAACGGGTGAGTCACCCGGCGGCGTGACGAGTTGATGAGCACGGGTCTACACGGGCGAGTCACCCAGCGGTGCGACGAGCTGACAGGTACGGGTCTACACGGGCAAGTCACCCGGCGGTGCGACGAGCCGATGAGCGTGGGTCTGCACGGGTGAGTCACCCGGCGGTGCGACAAGCTGATGGGTGCGGGTCTGCGATGTGCGGGCGAGTCACCCGACGGCGCGACGAGCTGGGGAGCATGGACAAGCATGGATATAACAGAGGAACAATGGGCGGGTGCCCCGGCGGACGACCCATGAACGATGGGCGGGCGCCCCGGGTGGGCGACCCGTGAACGATGGGCGGACGCCTCGGCGGGCGACCCGAAAATGCGACGAAACAGCGGTTGCGGTGCGACGAAAGGTTGGCACAATGCGACACAAAAATAAACCAAGGGTGAAGTAATGTGAAGGGTGAACGAAGGTTATACGCACTCGTTGAGGACTTACATATGGGTGAAGCCGACGAGTTAGTATGTAGTTATGGGCGTTGAGCGGGGGATATGGGGGTCGGCCTTAAGGCTGGACACCCCTCTCCAAATGAGCACATAAGCATATTATATGGATTCCCTGTTCTTGCGGTAAAGTTTATATAGGGGAAACAGGGAGATCCTTTGGAGTAAGATTAAAAGAACACATTAATGATATTACTATAAATAGATCGGATAAATCAGGTCTAGCAGAGCACGCCCGTTCCTCTTCTCACTATATATGTATGGAACAAGCTAAATTAATCCATAAAGAAGACCATTATTTAAAAAGAAGAATTAAAGAGGCAATTGAAATTGAGAAAACCTCCAATAATATGAATAGGGATGATGGTCTTAAGCTAAGTAGTACCTGGAAACCCTTATTAAATAAAATGAAAAAAACCTTAAACTAATCTAATTCACCCTTATGACTGCATTTGACAATTCATAATGTAATTTATTAATTAAATAATTTAATTAATTTAATTTAATTTAATTTAATATTGTAATTTAAAAAATAATAATAAAAAAGAAATTAAATGAAAATTAATTAATTGACACATAACATATCTCATAATTTTAAATATCCTAAAAAAATATTTAAATATAAGTTTTGTAAATAAAATTGATTTATTAATTTAATTTAATTTTGAATAAATATTAAAATTAAATTAATTAAAAATTAATTAATTAATTAATATATAACATATCACATAATTTTAAATAACAAAAAGAAATTATATGTAAGTCTTTTAAATAAAATTTATTTATTAATTTAATTGAATTTTGAAATCAAAAAATTAAATTAAATTAATTAATTAATTAATATATAACAGATCACATAATTTTAAATAACATAATAAAATATTTATATATAAGTCTTTTAAATAAAATTTTATTAATTTTAAAAAATTAATTAAATTAAATTAATTAAAAATTAATTAATTATTTAATATATAACATATCACACAATTTTAATTAACATAAAATATTTATATATAAGTCTTTTAAATAAAATTTATTTATTAATTTAATCTAATCTTAAGGAAAATAATAATAATATTTATACATAAGTCTTTTAAATAAAATTCTTTTATTAATTTAATTTTGAAATAAATATTAAAATTAAATTAATTAAAAAAATTTACTAATTAATTAATTTATAACATATTACATAATTGTAAATTACATATAAAATATTTATATATAAGTCTTTTAGATAAAATTTATTTATCAATTTAATTTAATTTTGAATTCTAAAAAAGAAACAATTAAATTAATTAATAATTAATCAATTAATTAATATATAACATTTCACATAATTTTATATAACAAAAAAAATTTATATATAAATCTTTTATATAAAATTTATTTATTAATTTAATTTAATTTCAAAAATTAAAATAAAATAAATCATATTAAATTAACTAAAAATTAATTAATTAATTAATTAATATATAACATATCACACAAGTTTAATAACATATAAATAAATAAATATATATATATATATATACATAAGTCTTTTAAATTAAATTCTTTTATTAATTAAAAAATAATTAAATATTATATAATATATATATATATATATATATACAATTAAATTGATTTAAAAAATTAATTAATTAATTAATTAATAAATATAAATCAATTAAGCCGACATCATAAGTTAAAGCTATATCTTTCTATTCTTCTCTTAATTTTCTCGACTCTCTCTTCTCAAAATACAGATCTTATTGCCCTGATGATGGACTCACCTAGCTAGTCCGAAACGTCGGTTTCATAAATTGCTCACAGGTTTTCCATTAACAAAAAATATTATATGGAGGCTTGTACACATATATAAATATGTGTGGTTAATTAAAATAATAACAATAAAATAATATATATACGTGGGCATGTATGCATAATGGTGGGGTCGTCTATGACTGGTGCACGCCCCCCCTTAAAACACATGGAGAAGAGCGTATATATGATGGAGGATGGAGCTCATTATCTCCATCGAACTTGACTTGAGTTCCTTCACATAAGGATAAGAAAAAGTGCGAAGTCTTAAGGAGATGCGCATTCCTCATGCGCATAAGGTTTAAGAGGTTCTCGCATGTTTGAAGCTTGGGTTATGTGAAGTGTTGTATTGGTTGAGGAGTTTTTGTACACGGTGTTTGTGTAAGATTGTATGAGTGTCTTGGTGACCCGTGTGGGTACCTGCTCTTGGGAAAAGGTGCACAAATGTGTATGTAGAAGGCTGTCTTATGCCTTGTTGTAAATATTGCTAAGTGTTGGCTTGGATTTTTCCAAGCACACTTGTTGATGTAATATTGAAGATTATCATAATATATTGTTATCGGGCAGACTTGTTCGGGAGTTGCCCCTCCCTTTATACTTGTGTGCAATTGTTGTTGTTTCGGTTTAATTGCATATTGGTTAATGAATGTGTATGGGCTTCATTAAGTATAAAGGTTAATGCATTTTACTTGGTTGAGAAAAACAAAATAAGTATGTTAACGTGGAAAGGCGTAGTCCATGTGCACGAGTATTGTTAAAAAGAAAGTGTACGGTGGTGCCGCACCTCGCCGGACATGGTTGGAAGACTACTGTAGGCCTGGGGGCATGACACGCCCGAACGAGTTCACACGGGCGCCCTCAAATTACCCGCCCGAACGATTTTGCATGGGCGCCCGAACGACCGAAACTAACCGACAAGGGGGGGCCGGGCAAACGAGCTGCACGAAGGTGCACAAAGCCAACCTCGGGTCACAACTTAGCACTTTTGATACGGCCCTCGCCCGAACGACCCGCCGAACGAGTTCACACGGGCGCCCTCAAACGACCCGCCCGAACGAGTTCACACGGGCGCCCTCAAACGACCCGCCCGAATGAGTTCACACGGGCGCCCTCAAACGACCCGCCCGAAGGATCCACCCGAACGACCCGCCCGAACGAGTTCACACGGGCGCCCTCAAATGACCCGCCCGAACGACCCACCCAAACGACCCGCCCTGTCACGCCCCCAGGTCTACGGTAGTCTTCCAACCGTGTCCGGCGAGGTGCGGCATCACCGTACACTTTCTTTTTAACAATACTCATGCACATGGACTACGCCTTTCACATAAACATACTTAGTTTGTTTTTCTCAACCAAGTAAAAGCATTAACCTTTATACTTAATGAAGCCCATACTCATTCATTAACCATTATGCAATTAACCAAGATAAACACAATTGCACACAAGTATAAAGGGAGGGGCAACTCCCGAACAAGTCTAGCCGATAACAATATATTATGAAAATCTTCAATATTACATCAACAAGTGTACTTGGCAGAATCCAAGCCAACACTTAGAAATATTTACAACAAGGCATAAGACAGCCTTCTACATACACATTTGTGCACCTTTGCCCAAGAGCGGGTACCCACACGGGTCACCAAGACGCTCATACAATCTTACACAAACATCGTGTACAAAACCTCCTCAACCGAGACAACACTTCACATAACCCAAGCTTCAAACATGCGAGAACCTCTTAAACCTTATGCGCATGAGGAATGCGCATCTCCTTAAGACTTCGCACCTTTTCTTGTCCTTATGCGAAGGAACTCAAGTCAAGTTTGATGGAGAAATGAGGCTCCATCCTCCATCAATATATACGCTCTTCTCCATGTGTTTTAAGGGGGGTGCACCACTCATGGCCGACCCCACCTTTTCACATACATGCCCACGTATATATATTATATTATATTTTATTATTTTAATTAACCACACATATTTATATATGTGTACAAGCCTCCATATAATATGCTTATGTGCTCATTTGGAGAGGGGTGTCCAGCCTTAAGGCCAACCCCCATAGCCCCCACTCAACGCCCATAACCACATATTAATTCGTCGGCTTCACCCATGTGTAAGTCCTCAACGCGTGGGTATAACCTTTGTTCACCCTTTGCATTACTTCACACTCGGTTTATTTTTGTGTCACATTGTGCCAACCTTTCGTCGCACCGCAACCACTGTTTCGTCGCATTGTCGGGTCGCCCGCCCATCGTGCACGGGTCGCCCGCCGGGGCGTCCGCCCATCGTTCACGCATCGCCCGCCCAAGGCGCCCACCCATCGTTCACGGGTCATCCGCCGGGGCGCCCGCCCATTGTTCCTCCGTTATATCCACGCTTGTCCGTGCTCCCCAGCTCGTCGCGTCGTCGGGTGACTCGCCCACACATCGCAGACCCACGCCCATCAGCTCGTCGCACCACCGGGTGACTCGCCCGTGCAGACCCGCGCTCATCAGCTCGTTGCACCGCCGGGTGACTCGCCCATGTAGACCCGTGCCTGTCAGCTCGTTGCACCGCCGGGTGACTCGCCCGTGCAGACCCGTGCTCATCAACTCGTCACGCTGCCGGGTGACTTGCCCGTTTGTTAGCTCGTCGAGTGACCCGCCTGTGTAGACCCGCGCCCATCGTGCACGGGGCGCCCGCCCATCGTGCAAGGGTGCCCGCCCACTGTCGTGTGTGCCTACCCAGGTCGCGCCCACCGTTCAACCATCGTGTGAAGGGGTGTTTGCCCGTCGCACTCCTGCCCGGATTGCGAGGTCCTTACATCCTCCTCCACCCGAAATCGTTGTCGACCTCGACAACATACCATCTTGGTAGCTCTCCTCCATGATCATCATCAACAGGAAGTCATCTCAATCCATGATGATAAATCATCATGTGTCATCCTCATGTGAACTGTTGCCATGATACTCCAACATAATGTCAACATACCTCTGTACACTTCGCGAACCCATGTCTGAACTAGTTCGGTAGCTAATCCAACCATCACGCTCAATCCATGAGAGTGAACATCCCCATGTCATCATCAGTTGTTCCTCAAAGCATTCTGTCACATCCCAAACTCGATCAAGAATCCATCCATATAAGTAAACCATGCTCAGGTCCATGGAACTCCATCCACCTCATCTGCAACATGTTGTCCATGATGTTTGGTGTCAATGTGCTACAAGTGACCAGCCACACATTTATCCCAACATCATCATGTGTGTGAATTAGTTGAGTCTCGGCTCAACCCATGCCCAAGTGTTGCCACCAAGGCATCATCATCATCGTTGTAACCCCATCACCTCAAAGTGTCTCATCGATCCTCCACATCAAGTCACTCTTCCAAGCCATGCCCATACATGTACTTTGGAAGTATGCATCCCATACTGCATCAAAGTCTCCTGACCTTAGCTCCCCATTGCATCAGATCTCTAAGTCCACCCTGTATGATGTCCCAAAAGTCACAACAACCTCATGTCATCATGAGCTCCATAAGTCATTCTCAACCAACACTCTAGCAAGCATACAAGTCTCGGCCAAAAGGTCCCTGCAAGATGCCTCAGCTCTCCATGTAGTAAGAATGCTCCATAGTCTGCTCATAGTCCCCAACCCGATGTCCATGAATAAGTTGTCCATGTAGTCCAACCAAGTAGGCTCATCACAACCATCGGTCATCCTTATCCAAGTTGCAATCTTCGGTTTAGTGAACTCGGTCACCCAACCATCTCATCATTATCACGAGTTCCTTCCATCATAGCTCCTCCACCAAAGTGTCCACCAAGACTATCCCTTGGTTTCGGCCATGAGAAGTCCACCCAAGGGTGTGCCCTTCAATCTGTCCATGAGTCATGTCGGGCACTTAGCCATGTGGCTAAATCATGACCCAATCATCCACAACGATCATCAAGTTCCACCCTTGTCACGGGACTTTGCACCTTCAACCATAAGGTCACAAGTAGCCCCAACAAGTCTTGCAATAGTTGACAATCCTTGCTTCTCCATACAAGGTTCCATCATAGTCATCCATGGCAAGATCTTCCATAGCATAGGCAAACTGGCTTTGCCCTTCACTGCACATAGTCCATCTACCAAATGCCCAAATGAAACACAAGTACCAATACTTACTTCATCATGAGGCTCCTCCATGTGAGTGACCTCATTCATCCATGTTGACAAACTGCACGATCCTGGTCCAACTTGATCAGCCTCAAGTTCATCCTCCATCGTAGTCAAGCCTGCAACATCTTCATCATAGAAGGGGACAACAATAGCCTTGTTGCCCTTCAAGAAATCTCGTCCAAGTATCATATCGAAGTCATTCATCTCCATCGTTATGAAGTCCAACTGACCTCTCCATTCTTCTATCTGCACAGGTACATCGTGTACCAAACCTGCCACCTTAGCTCTAGAGTCCACTGCCTTGACCTCCATAGTAGATGTCAGCCCAGCCTCTTTTGCTAACCGTGTAGTCATAAAGTTATGTGTAACTTTCGTGTCTACCAGAGCTTGAATGGTTTTACCATAAACCATCAAGTCTATGTAACCCAAACTGTTCTCCATAACCTTTGTCACGAGCAACCCTGCTCAAACCGAGTCTTGAAACTACCTTCAAATGCTTCAACACCTGAACCTTGTTCAAGTCTCCACGAGAAAGCTTGCTCTGATACCACCTTTACTTCGGTAAAGGTGTGTAGCAGCTTCAATATCCGGATCAGCTGCTTTGATACCACCTGTCACCAAGTTTACTGCACCTAGGGCGATTTCCATCGCGACGAGACATGCAAACCCCAAATTTCCTGCACTTGGGATGCTTTCGACAAGGCGGGACATGGAATCCCCGGGTACCCCGCAATTTGGCGACCTTTGTCGAGGAGGGACCGCGAGACCCCATGTCACGCTCCTATCCTAGTGGTAGTATTTCAACCACACATAAGCGGGTGTGGCACCGCCGTACTTTTTCCTTTTACCAATACTTGAGTACACGGTCTGCGCCTACTTCAACACTCGGTCAATTTTCCAGTAAGTTTTCTTAACAATGCAGCGAAAATAACTTATCATAAATTTATCTTCTTCAATTATTCTTTCAACCTGTCGTGTCGTGTGGTCATGCTGCACTGGCCCGCGGCCTGCACGACACAACTCCACACCTGAACTGCGAACCTGTCCGCCCGAATTTCCCTTCCGCGGCGCCCAAACTCTACCCGTCGGTGCGGTCCATAGTGAGGGCGCATGGCCCGCATGTAGTGCGGCCTGCCTGCCTGGACGGTAACCCACCCCGCTCTGCCTGTCTGCGCTACCAAGCCCAACCCGCCCTCTGTAATCCGCCCGCCGGTGCGGCCCTCTTACCCGCGTCCTTCTCTTCCTTCCGTTTTTGCCCAACTCCTTCCTTCGCACTTGTTCTAATATGTGGAAGTCTGAGTTGGATGTCCCTTCATCGAACGACATCCTCCTTACTTATACGCATCCTTTCGCCCAAGGGTCGTGTCTCTCGAGGATAACAAGTGTCGGCTCCATCAACATGCATGCCCGGCTGACCTGCCACATAACCTCGACACGCCCCATTCCAACGAACCGCCACGTCCCTTCGTGTGCACCGTCGCACCCATGGGTCGGCTCCAACACCTCGCCAATTACACCTGTTGTCGTACGTCGCACACCTGCCCGCATCCTGACTCGTCCGCACATGGTCACCTCTTTCTTCCAGGCATGCAACAAGGGTTGCCAGCGCGCCTTCCTTCGGTGGCTCGCCCATCGTGCAGGTATCAAGGGGGGTGCACCATCCCTAGCACGGCGTGAGCGACATGGGAACCCGGCGTGTCACGCCCCCAGGCCTACAGTACTCTTTCAGCCGTACTTGGCAAGGTGCGGCGCCACCGAACACTTTCTTTTCACCAATACTTATGTTCATGGACTATGCCTAACCATCAGTCTACTTAGTTTGTTTTTCGCAACCAAGTATTATTATGTTTCCTTTATGCCAATGAACACCCATACGCATAGGCAATTATCATCAGCGATTATACATGAAGAACACAATTGCACAGTGTAAAGGGAGGGGCAACTCCCTGAACAATGAGTCTGCCCGAATATAATATATTATTCAACACTACAATGTTTACGGGGCTTTACAAGTATACTTGGGAAACACCAAGTTTCATACTTAGCCAATTTTACAAATAGGCAACACCTCCGTGTGCCAACCGAGTTCCTTGCCCGAGCTGGCCGGGCACGCCCTCACACGAGCTGCCAACCGTACTCGTCGACCGAGCCTCGTTTACCGCTGCATGACGGGCGGGTGACCTCACCCGAGTCACCCAGTGTTTCCTGTTGCACGACGAGCGGGCGACTTACCCGAGTCACCCGAGACACCTCCGCGTTTCTTCTTCCACGACGGGTGGGCGACCTACTCGAGGCACCCCGTGTCACACCGAACGGTGGGTGCCTTCCTTACCCGCGCCCTCACCCGAGAACCGAACCCTGTGCGTATCGTGTGTGCTTGCCCAAGAGCGGGTGCATATATGCCCGCGCCTCTTTTGCGACCTGCTCCACTACTTCGCACTTTTTTCGTGATCACCGAATGCTCATGTTCGAATGTCCATCTTCGAATGAATGCCAAATGCTCCAACGCCTTGCCATATTTATACGAGCGGTTGGGCGAGTTTCTGCCTAGTCCGACTTACCACCGCGTGCCAAAACGCCCTTACACGTCGCAAACTTTCCATCCGATTGCTGGTCCGCAAACAATCCTTCGTTCAAGTCGCCCCAACATGTGAGTCGGCCCGTGGGTTATGCCAAACGCTCCCACGCTATAAACCAATCATCGCTCCACCTCTAATGCACATTATACTCATGTCCCTTCCCACATTTCGGTCGTGGAGTTCGCACTTCACACCGACAGGGAGAAACCGAACCGCAGGTCCTTACACTGCGTTTCCCAGACTTGGGTAGCAATTTTTTTTGCGACGCAAAATGGAAACCCAGTGTGTGTCCGCTGACTTGGGTAGCAGTTTTCATCGCGCCACAAAATGGACACCCCGAGTTCCCTAGACTTTGGTGGCTCTTCGTGGCCCCACGACATGGAAATCAAAAGTTCCACAGACTCTCGGGCGATTCAGGGTGTGCCGCGACATGGAAACAGCGAGTTCCCAGACTTGGGCAGCGATTTCGAAACACCCTAAGTTCCCGAGACTTGCGAGCCGGTTTGCGTCGTCATGGAAACCCCAAGTTCCCCACGTTTCCCTCGTGCTGTAAAGGGCGCGACATGGAAACCCCAAGCTTCCCAGGCTTGGGCGTGACATGGAAAACCCCGAGTCCCCACAGGCTTGGGCGCCGCCGGCTTCGGTCGTGGCGCGACATGGAAACTGCAAGTTTCCCCAGGCCTGGGCACCGGGGCATGACTTGGAAACCCCCAGTTTTCCCAGGCTTGGGCGCCGCCTGGAAACCCCAAATTTTGGGCGCCGCATGGAAACCCCAAATTTTGGGCGCTGCCTAGAAACCCCACATTTTGGGCACCGCGTGGAAACCCCACATTTTGGGTGCCGCGTGGAAACCCTGCATTTTGGGCGCCGCCCGGAAACCCCACATTTTGGGCGCCGCCCGAAAACCCCACATTTTGGGCGCCGCATGGAAACCCCAAATTTTGGGCGCTGGGTGGAAACCCCACATCTTGGGTGCCGCATGGAAACCCCAAATTTCCCAGGCTTCAGTGCCTTTTCCGTCGCGGTGTGGAAACCCCAAATTTCCCGCCCCCAAGCAATGAAAAATTGTCGTCTGGAGGAAAGAGGCAGAGGCGCGAGAGGGTTGCCCGGATTTTGTTTGTGACAAGAGCGGAGCTCTGAATCGAGGCGACCAAGGGCTGAATCTCAGTGGATCGTGGCAGCAAGGCCACTCTGCCACTTACAATACCCCGTCGCGTATTTAAGTCGTCTGCAAAGGATTCTTCTCAACAACCGTTTGGAATTGAACTTCAAAGCTGCCCTGACCGAGATGCTTCACGGTCGCGGTTTGCAAATGACAAGGGCCCCTGGGGGCGACAAAGCAATGCCCCTACTGCGGGTCGAGATACAGTCGAAGAGTGACAAGCACCGCTTCTAGCGTGGATTCTGACTTAGAGGCGTTCAGTCATAATCCGACACACGGTAGCTTTGCTGATCCAGGTGGATGTTGGTGGCCACCCACCAACCCATTTGGACCCCCACAACTGTCTCTTTCAGTCTTTTCAGTTTCCTTAATTGTAGCACAACTTACTATTTTTAGCAGTTTTTCGGGTCCTGAACTTCCGGAGCCGTTTTGAGGCCCTAAACGACGTTTTTTTGGGAATCTGGGGGCAACATGGGTCTATAGACCGATGTTGCCCTTCCCAAAGTGGTAGTTCTCGAATAGATCTTTCTAACGAGCTATCGTACGCATCAAACGGAGATCGTATGCCAAAGTTACGACCCCGGGAAATTGATGTACCAATTTACCCAAACGGGGCCCACAATTTGGCGTTTCATCTTCTAGGGTTAGGTTTCGGGATGTGAAGGGTTTTCCATTGTTTCTCAACAATAAATAGGCCTTCGAGTCTCATTGTAATACAATTTTTGAACAGTTCAGAGGCATGTAGCCGCACATCTCTTCTCAGAGATAGCTACCATCGCCCTAGCTGGTTTATTTCCATTTCTGGTTGTAAGCATATTTCAGTATTTTCCATTAATGAAATGAAGCATTATTTCCGCTGCATCTATGTGTTTATGGTTATTGCATCTCTGTATTTATGGTTATCTCTGTAATCTATTGCGTTCCCATTTAAATCCGGATCAGTGGTATCAGAGCGGTCTGCTTTTTCTCTGTTTTTCTTTGCATGTCCCCAACGAGGTCGGGATATAAGAAGTTAGGGCTTGAACTGGTCGAACCTTTGCAAGACCAACCTCGCAAATCCCGACGGCCTCC